>CAUYQG010282442.1:0-37418 GCA_963574415.1 Tarsius wallacei | reverse complement strand
CAGTCACCCAGACTGGAGTGCAGTGGCCTCGACCTGCTGGGCTCCGGCGATCCTTCCACCTCAGTCTTCCAAGTAGCTGGAACTACAGGCGTGCGCTACCACGCCCGGCTAATTTTTTGATTTATTGTAGAGATGAGGTCTTGCTTGCCCAGGCGGGTCTCGAACCGGCAGGCTCAGGCAATCCACTCACCTCAGCCTCCCAAAGGCACGGGATTACAGGCTGAGCCACCGAGCCCGGCTAGGCAAGTGACTTTAAAAGACATGTTTGTGGCCATGTAAAGCAATGATATTATCTCAATTTAAATCTAAAAAAAAAAAAAAAATTTCTTTAATTTAGAAAAAGTATTTTTTTCTGGTACAAAATATTTGTTTCAGCTGTAATTTCTGCCAGACATAAAAGCAATGCCATTAGAAAAGAAGGATCTATCAAAAGAATTCTGCAAACAGTATATCCCAAGTTGTGTTTCTGAACATCCTGGTCAGAGAAGAGACTTTTTTGTTGTTGAGTCAGAGTCTCACTGTTTCTTCCAGGCTGGAGTGCAGTGGCACGCTCACAGCCACCGCAGCCTCAACCTGCTGGACTCAGGAGATCCTTTCACCTCAGCCTTCCAAGTAGCTGGAACTACAGGTGCGTGCTATCACACCTGGCTAATTTTTTGATTTATTGTAGAGACGAGGTCTTGCCTAGTTGCCCAGGCTGGTCTTGAACCTGTGGGCTCAGGCAATCCTCTCAACTCCGCCTCCAAAATGCTGGGATTAAAGGCGTGAACCACCGCGCCCAGTGGAGAAAAGACTTCTACTGGTCAAACAAAACTTGAATAAAGTTGGAACTAAGACTTAGGACTGCCTGTTTCCTTATTATGTACTCAATATTGTTCTAAGAAATATACAAACACTAAGCCATTTAATTTAATATTTATAAAATTCTTAAGATTCTTACCCTCATTTTTTAAAAAGACCTGAAATTCATGAAGGTTAACTTAATTGTGGGCCCAACCTGTCTTACTTCAAAGGCAAAATGTGGTATGAGATCTGCTTCATTATTGTATTAAAATCATTGTTGAATATAGGACTTCTAGCTATCTTCAAACATATCAAATTCCTAAAATTACTATTAAAATCACTTTATATTTTACATATGATTATAGCTTTTCAAAAGGCTTTCTTAGCTTTGTTTATAAGAATTCTAAGTGTATCTTTAAGAAAATTGTTGCATTCAGAAGTTGGACAGGTGCTGTGGCTCACACTTGTAATCCCAGCACTTTGGGAGGCCAAGACGGGAGGATTGCCTGAATCTAGGAGTTTGAGACCAGCCTGGAAGACAGAGTGAGACCCTGACTCAAAAGTTAAATAAAAAGAAAAGAATGAAAAAGAAAAACTTACAAAATTCCCTGTTTTTGAATATTTTACTCTGTATATAACACATCATTTAACATTGCATTACAGGTATATTGAATTTAGATTTAACGTTGGAAAGCCTATCTGGTTACTGGGGCAGTACAGTAGTCAATTAGCTAGAAAAAAAGGCAGAGAGGACTAGGTCCAAAATGTTCTACTCACATGGATTTCAGCACCCCAAACCCACTCTTTATGGGATATTTGGTTGCAAAAGCATAAAGGAGTGAAGCCTAGAAATGAGAGATAAAGGAGAGAAAGGAACTAAGGTACCTCAATAGTAAATCTCTCCAGTAACCTCTTAAACTCTCTAAATGTGAATTTCCTTCAATGAGGGCACACACAATCACCGGCATATATTATTGTTTCAGTAAAGAATTCCTCTTTTCTAATTCCAACAAGGTATATGTTATTAACACAGCGATGTATTTACTTGCAATGTTTTTTCTCTATATTTACTATTTTTTTCTGAATTGATACTGCAGTATATAAACAGTTTTAGATCCTGCTTTTTAAAAACTAGAATCATAATAAGCAATCTCCATGTTATTAAATGTTATTCTTAAACATAAATTTCAAGGGAAGAATAAAATGTATACACATGGCTAGAACCTTATTTTAAAATTATCCCATTGCTAAGAATTGAGATTACTTTTCTTTTTTCTGAGTCAGAGTCTTACTCTGTCACCCAGGCTGGAGTACAGTGGCATGAACACGGCCACCGCAGCCTCGACCTGCTGGGCTCAGGTGATCCTTACGCCTCAGTCTTCCAAGTAGCTGGAACCACAGGCATGCACTAACTTGCTCAGCAAAATTTTTTTTTTTTTTTTGGTCATTGCAGAGATGAGGTCTCACCATGTTGCTCAGGCTGGTCTTGAAACCCTGAGCTCAGGCAATCCTCCTGACTCTGCCTCTCAAAGTGCTGGGATTATAGGCTTGAGCCACCGTGCTCGGCTAAGAGATTACTTTTAAAAAAATTAAAATAGTTCTTCTGTTCAACTTAATTGTAATAAGAGAATTACAAGCTAAAACTATACAGAGTTACTACTATTCATCAATCAGATCGATATAAATGTTAAACTTTGACAACATACTCTGAGGACAAAGCTGTGGAAAAAGAGGTACTTTTAAACATTGCTGGTGGGAATGAAAAATAGTATAACTTCTGAAGAGAAAATTGAATATTCTCTAACAAAAAACTACACTCTGATCCAGCAATTCCAGTTCTAGAAATATATGACAAAGATCCTCTAGCAAAAAATACAAAATGACTTATATACTAGGTTATTAATTTGGGCACAATTTGTAGTCATCAAAAATTGCAAACAATCCAAGTGTCTGCCAGTAAGGTTCTAGCTGAATAAACTATGGTACATTCACAGGACAGAATACTATGCAGTTATAACAAGGAATAAGGATGATCTTTATAAACTGATATGAAGTAATTACCAGGTTATTATTTTAAGACAAAAAGTTAAGATCAAAACAGTATATGTAACACAATAGTTTTTACTCAAGAGTATTCTGGGGAGTGGAATACAAACATATATTATTATGTGTTCACATACTATGTATATGTATATTTAAGTATATGCATGTGCTTATACAAAAAGAAGCACTAAAAAAGAGCCAAGAATAAAAGTAATTTTCTACAGGAGGAATGAGGGTACAGAGTGAAGGATAAGAATTTAAGAACAAGATTTCTTTGAATATATCTTGTTAAATATATATGTTTACAAAATGGCCAATTCCTCCTATCCCTGTCTGCATGTGCCTTGGCCATGTGATTTTACTGCTCCCTCTCATTAAAAGTAATGTATCTCCACTCCTTGCATTTAGACTTGGTTACTTAAATTGCTTCTGCTGACGGGATACCAGAAAATGTAAGGAAAGCAGGCATTTGAAAAATGCTTGTGGTTTGTTGTGGGGAACCATTCTGCCATCATGTGAAAATGACTCAGCCTACTGAAGGATAAGAGACCAAGTCTAAAGAGACCTCAGCCATGCAGCCTTCCTGGCTGAGGCCTCAGAAGATGGGAATGAGATCATCCTACATCATCTGGTGCAGAGCAAACCACTGCTCAGCCAAACTACAGAATCATGAGAATAAGAAATGCTTACATGTTTTAAGGAAACTTGGGGCAGTTTGTTAGTCAGCAAGAGCTAATCTTACATTATACAACTTTTATACTAATTATAAACTAATTTAGATATTCAAAAAAATTAAAGTTTAAAAAAAAAAATTTGAGTCAGAGTCTCACTCTGTTGTCCAGGTTGGAGTGCAGTGTCGTGCTCATGGCTACCGCAGCCTCTGCCTGCTGAGATCAGGCGATCCTTCTGCTTCGCCTTCCAAGTAGCTGGAACTACAGGCACGCCCCAGCACGCCCAGTTAATTTTTTTTCTAGTTGTAGAAACGAGATCTTGCCAAGTTGCCCAGGCTTGTCTTGAACCCCTGGACTCAGGTAATCCTCTCATCTCTGTCTCCCAAAGTACTGGCATTACAGGCATGAGCCACCATGCCCAGCTAAAGTTTTTTTAAAAAGAAATCTCTACAAATGATTTTAAAGAATGTTGATTTTGTCCCATACATTGATTTACATTGAAAGATAATCTGATTTGCACTGAAAGGTAATTCAAGTATTACTTTACTCATTACTCATTACTGCTATCCTAGACTGCATTAAACAGCTTGCTATAAAAATTTTCAACCAAGTGTTCATTAATAGTCTACATATTTTAAACTACGATATTTCAAAACATATTAAATTTAAAAATTACTTTGCAAGTAGACTGGATGATAATACAGGAGATGAATTTGTATTCATTTTTTTACCACAGTAGCCTTGGGTTTAACAGCTGTATAAAATGAAGATATCTTGATGAAGAGTCTAGAAATTCTTCTTTTCCTAAGACTGGAGAAGTAGAAAATAAATTGTCAGGTCTTACAACAGTCAAATTTGATTCCAACTTTGCATAAAAACATCATATACACTTAGCACATAAATAATATATGACTATGTCTAGATGTTATATGTATTTTATGTATTTTGGGCTATGGCATTTTAGTCATTGATGATAACATCTGAGAAGTGTAAAGACAGTTCTTTAGATAGATAGATAGGCCCATATTTATATTATTATAAATATCTATATCTACATAAAATCTTTATTCTCAGGCAAAAGTGAAGAATAAAGTTAAACTTTAGATAACTATTACAGCTTGCACCATGATAAGCTTAAAAATAACATAAAGATAGAGGAAAATGTCTCTTGTGAATACAAGGTTATGAAGTTTATAGTCAGAAAAATAATTATACAACACATTTGAAGAAAACAAAATTCTTATTTTCTCACTAACTATCTTGAGGGACTTCCTACAGTTGCTATATTACTCTGATTCATATTATTCCATAAGCTTCTTAAATATTTTCCTACGAAAAGAAAAAAAATACAATTTTAATGTCATATAATTCCACTGTGAAAATTATGGAGAACAGTGCAGTTTCATTTAATTATAAAAAACTGTATTTGAATGGAATACTAACAAAGCAAAGAAGCTTCAAGTTGAAACAGATGTTAGGATCATTTAGCACAACTCTCTTGCTGAAGAAAAAAGTAGCTAGATTTAGAGATTGAGTGTTTTTTCCACACAAGTGAGAAATAGTCAGTGGTTGTTTCTCTTGCTAGAATCCTGACAGTCCCGGGTCCCAAGTTGGGCTTTTGGCTTCTCCAAACCTCAGTTTCCTCATAGGTGCTGTAGGTACTTTGTGGTGATGGTCTCACAAATTGATACACATGTCAAACTTACCATACTCTCTCACTTTAAATACCTGCTGTTTGTTGTAAATCAAATTATACTTTAATAAAGTTAATTTTTTAAAAAAATTAAAAAAACTCTGATTGTAAGTTAAAAAATCATCTTGATGTTGGCATGTACCTCTTTCCCTCCCAAGAGCCCACTAATAAGAGAGTAATGAGTTACAAAAATAGGTATAAATTCAGAATGTTGAAGAGTAAATGGGAAAAGAGACATCATGAAAAATTTCAGCAAGATTCTGGAAGACAAAAAGTAGACTGTGAAGGTAATAATTGATAAAAGGATTGAAGAAGCTGAAACCTAGGGAAGTGCTTCCTAAACATTTTTAAGTTTGAGCACACGCATACAAAATGGTAATATTTGTATGAAATAGTGGATTAAAAAAAAGGCGATATCCTCTGAGAAGTTGAAGAGAATCAATATCTCAGCACATGAGCAGTTGATTCATAACAAAAGTTTGGACTAGGAAACAGATGCAAGAAGAACCCATCTTGCAGAATTCCAGAGAGGTTGAGGACTCAGAAACCCAGAGCTCTAGGGAGAACAAAACTGAGGTTAATAACTAAAATCAAGGGGACCATCCTATCTTTTCTCCAACCATTGTACACAGAATAAATAGCAGATCCTTCTGTAAATAAATTGAATGGACTCCAAACAGAGAGATAACACCTTCTGAGAACGTAACACAGTGTTGTACTCACTGGCCTGTGTGTTAAAAACACATGCAACATTCACAGTCCCTATAGTGGCAAAAGCAACAGGAACAGTGGGCACGTGCAGATCAGCAGCAGCCAGAAAAATGAAGCTGCAGAGCAACAACACTGTCAGCAGCAAAAGTCCAATGGCCATGAAGCAAGAAAGTTACTCAGTACCCCATGACGAAAAGAGGGGTGGCTTGAAAAAGGAGCTTAAAATCTTAGGGCTTTGATTAGTAGTGACTCAGAGTCAAGAGCCACTGCAGTTGTCCACAAGACTGATATGACCATGGAAGAGAGTTCAATGTTAAGTAAGTTTGCATAAGCACATTATAGAATTATTGCTTTAATAATACATGCATGGGGCAGATTTTCAAACCTCAAGAGAGGTAGTTTTGATATAACAATAATACTAACTACCATTAATTGGCACTATGTGTCACACACTGTGTGTTCCAAATGCACTTTATTTAATATTGTGGAAAATGTACTAGACCTAAGTTAAAAAAAAAAAAAAAAAAGAAAGAAAAAAGAAAAGAAGCTGAGTTCTTATGTGCTGATCATAGGGCCTTAGAAAAATTACCTAACTGCCTCATGTTAGGGTAAGAAAATAGTAGTGACACCTAGCTCAAAAGGAGATGTAAAAAGCTGAGCAGTTTTTCCACTGGTAGCAAAATGAATAAGATCCCCATCTAGTGGTAATTTGTCCAAACTGGGCAGAGGGTTCCTAGGTTCCCCTAGAAGATATTCAAGTACCTGCACATGAATGTTTGTTGCAGCTCTATTCACAATAGCAAAGACATGAAACCAACCATGCTGCCCATCAAATCCGGACTGGATAAAAAAATTGTGGTACATATACACAATGGAATATTATGCAGTCATAAAGAAGGACAAACATACGGACTTTGCAGCAACTTGAATAGATTTAGAGTCTATCACACTCAGTGGTCTATCACAGAAACAAACAACAGAGTATCATATGTTCTCACTCATTACCAGACCTTGAACAATCATCATAATACTATAAGAAAGCGATTGACAGTAGTGGGAAACTGCAAGGGGGGGTGGGGTGGGATTGGCAGTTGAGGGAAACTGCCAGGGCAAGGAGGGGTACACCTCATCAACAAGGGTACCTGCATAATGAACATTTGCATACCTAACCCTGAATTGTACCCCACATCTTTAAAATAGAAAAAAAAAAAAATTTTTAAAGAAGATATTCAAGTCTAATGGATGTGTCAATGCTAAATCTCTACAGTAGATTCCAAATTAACAGGATATTTCTATTTTAAAGTATAAAATAAAATTTAAGTGTTTAAATTGTGGTACTCACTTAACATGCCTGGCAGTGTCCCAAGTGCTACAGATGAGAATAAAACCAGAGATGGTGAAAAAAACAGAGATAAGGAAGGTGTAAAGTGCTCTGACAGTGGTATGCACAGGAAATATGGAGAATGGGTGCTTCACCCAGGACAAAGAAGTCATCATTAAACATCGAAACAGCCAAGAGCCATGTTAGCTTTTCTTCTCACAGAAGCCCCATAAAGCAGATACTATTAACCCAACTTTATCTAAAGGAAAACTAAGTCATAGATAAACTATGTGATTTGTCCTTTGTTGCAGGCTAGCTGTAAAGTAGAATTTGAATCCTCTCCCCTTCCTTGCTCCAAACCCAAGCTGTTTCTACTATAATATTCTGGGAAATTAATTTATGTGGAGAATTTCATTCACCAAAAAAGTAGGATGAGAGTACAGTAGTAATATGCCGTCTCTTGTATATGAAGATGGCACTATTGATTAAACTTTCTTACAACAGAAGTGGCTTTACTATTATCCATCCAAGCAACAGAATTTATTTATTCAATGAACAAGGTATCCATTTGTCATATCCTTAAATATTATAAAATGCCTGTCCTTTCCTTCTCTTTTGCCTGTTTCCTACTGCCTTCTTCATACAAGCTTGCAAGGCCCTCAGCCAACAGGGATTCTAGCAATGTTACACACACAAACACACACACACACACACACACACAAAACCTCATGTAATTAATGAGTAACACAGAAGGAAAACATTCTGTTATTTTACTAAAAATATGCACATTCAAGAAAAATATATTGTTTTTCTAATCTGGTGAATCATGGGAAAAACAGGTCAGCAAACAGAGAAGTAAAATACTTGGGGGAAAAAAAATCATGTTTTATAAGATGAATCTATTCCAGAAAACAAATTAGAGCTTTACTTTCATATATGTTTCTTCATTTATAATTAAAACTGTTTTCATCCCATATAATTAGAAATCTCATTGATGAACAAATCTGCCCATAATACAGATGGTGTTTGAATAAGGTTTAGTAATATATATTCTCAGCAACATGATATTCAACACTTTCTAAAACTAGTTATTTTTACTAGACCAAAAATAGAGACAATAACGGGAAAGAGATAAAAATATCTTCTGCCAGAAATTATAGTAAATATTGGGTAATGAAATTATCAGCCAGGAGCAGCGGCTTACACCTGTAATCCCAACTCTTTGGGAGGCCAAAGGCAGGAAGATCACTTGAGCCAGGGGTTTGAAATAAGCCTGGGCAACATAGTGAGACACCTAAAAAAAGAGAAATTATCATGATGTCATAATGAAACTTATAAAAACTGCCAAATTTCCTCAATCAGGCTTGTACTAATTTACTATTCCTTCAATAATAGCATCTGTTACTCTAAATGTTCAACATGGTATACTACAAAACTTTTGAATTTTTGCCAGTCTTATTGATTAGAATGGTATCTTAAGGTAGTCTGATCGAGGCTGAAAGTTTTTTTAATGCTTCAAGAATCATTTAATATCTCCTTTTATGTAAACTGTTTTTATATCTTTTGCCAATTTTTCTATTCATTGTTAGATTTTTTTCTGTTCAGTTTCTAGAAATTCTTAAATCCTAGGAAAATTATCCCTTTGTCAGCACTAAGAATTGCACCTGCATTTCCCACTTTTTCTTCTTGGTTATAGGTTTTTTTGTTATGCCAAAAATTGTGGCTAACATTTTTCAATCTTTTATGATTTCTGGGTTTTAGGCCAAAGTAGAAACTCCTTGCCCACTCCAAAGTTATAAAGAATTCTCTCATTTTCTTCCTAGCACTTTTATGGTTTCATTTAAAAATCTTTAATCCATTTGGAATCCATCCTAATGCACAGTATAATGTTTAGATCCAATTCATATTTTTATCTCAATTTCACCCAGTTGTCTCAACCACAAATAATCCATTTCTTCCCCATAATTTGAGATATGGTCTTTATGACCTTTACTATATGCAAAATCTCATAAGCATTTGGGTCTACTTCTATCACTTTTACTCTAGCCCTTTGATTTCTCTGTTATTCATACACCAATGCCATTCTATTTTCATTACTAAGGCTTTATCACATATGATTTTATATCTGGTAAAACCAATTCCCTCTCTTTGTTCTTTTGTTAACCAAGTTTCCTTGCTTGGTTTTGGTTATTTATTTTTACAAATTAAACTGAAAATACTCTTATCTTGCTCAAAAAACAAAAGAATACTATTTCTTAGGGAGTCACATTAATTTGCATATTAATTGAAGAAGTATTGGTATCTCACCTCTATGATGTTAATAGACGTCCTCTTTCCCAAGAATTTGATATGCTTCCATTTGTTCATTCTCCATTTTTTGTGACTTCCAGTGTTTTATAGTATTGACCTTACACATTTCTTAGTTATTTCCTATATATTATATCTTTTTGCTGCTAATTTGATGTCTTTTAAAAAGCCATTATTTTGTAAATAACAAACACTGTGTTTGGAAAGCCTTAAGTGTAGTATCTTCTAAAAAATAATTTCCCTTCCACACCAATTTTACTGTATGATAAAGTATCTTCATTTAAAAATGTTACTAATAAACCAGTTGAAGAAAAAAACAGGCACAATGCATATGTGTTAGATTTTTCCTGGAAATTGTGTAACTGCAGGAGGCTGGTTTGTATCTAAGTGCATTTTACTTAATATTTCAACACCCACACATACCCCTCTTGTCACAAACAATTAATTAGAAGATTTAGTGAGCTATCACTGCAAAGTTTAAAATAACATATCTAGAAGAGACTCATAAGAGCTTTGTAAGCAACAGTCTAATTCCTATCCTTCCTTGCCAAAATACTTTTATGTCTACTTCAAGCTGTTTGTTTAAAGTGGAAAGGTCACCAGAAGGAAAGGAAAGAAGGACAGTGTGATACCAGTAAAGGCGAGACTTGGTTTAATACTAAGCCCAAATAGTCTCTTCATAATTAATAGTAACTTTAAAGGTCTCTGAAGACCCACTAGATTATCTTGATCAACTAACTGACTGGGGTGCTTCAGTTCACACTGAGTATGTTATTTTCCCTTTGTGTCATTTTTCTTCTTTCATCTTCATTTTCTAAGTTATCCACAAATTTTGCTATTTGAAAAAGAAAACAACACAGATTTGATGTTTCCCAAAGAAAATGGGCTACATCCTTTAAAGAACTTATTATGACTACTCCTTTGTAAGCAAATTAACAAGCAGTACAAATAAAATATACTTTTTTTCTGCTATAATTTATGAAGCAGTTAAAGCAAAGAAATTCATATACAGATAATATTTAATGTTTTTCCTTATGAAATCAGTCATCTACAATCTGTTAAAAAAGAAAAATTCTGGAATTTTCTTGCCACTGGTTTTTATTTGAAAGTATATTACACTGGAAAGAGCACAGGTTTAGAGGCCAGATGCCTACTAGCCATGTGACTGAGCAGCCACTTAATGACTGCTCCCCAGTTTCTTCATATGCACAATTAAAAAATCATTCATAAAATGATTTTTAAAGGTTCTTTTTTGGCTCCCCGCATAAAAAATGTTATGCTAAGCTTATTAAACTACAAGTTTCCCAATGTTTTTTGAGTAGAAGATTTTATTTTTAAAATGTACATGCACCTCTAAGATTAGTTTGGTCTATGACTGGGATGGGGTAGGTAGCCTGCAGTCAGGTCATTCGAGAGGGATTAGAGGGGGAGAAAAAAGGACTCGTGTAGTGACATTTCACATTAAGATCATTTCAAAAGAGGAGGTGGGCATAATGACGCTGGCTACCCAATAAATAACCTCTCTGGTTTCTGTGACTGGAATGATAAGTTAGAAATGCCTACCATTTACTGATTCACAGGAGCTAATATTCAGTATGATACTTGAAGAGACATAAAAATAACAGTATTTGAAAACTATAGCAACTTGTTGTATACCTTATCAAAGCAGAGATTCTTTAAGGTAACATTAACTATATAATCCTAGAGTTGTTTAAGAATATTGGCAAAATCAGGAATAACTCCTTTCCCTGGGCCTAACTTTACTTAACTGATCCTTTTTAAATAACAAAAAAGTTTCAGGAAACCAAGATATAAAAGTTTCAGGAAACCAAGATATAAAAGATCAATCAGAGTTACAGTTGTCCCTCAGTATCCTTGGAGGTCTGGTTCCAGGACCTCTGTAGATAACAAAATCTGAGAATGCTCAAGTCCCTGACATAAAATGGTGCTGTATTTGTAAACAATCTATGAACATCTTCCTGTATACTTTCATTCATCTCTAGATTACTTATACTACCTAATACACTGAAAATGCTAAGTAAATAATTTTATGCTATATTATTAAAGGAACAAACTCTGACAAAAAACTCTGTACATGTTCAGTACGGATGCAACCATTGTAAGCCTAACTATGTTTTCCATCTGCAGTTTGTTGAATCTGTGGATGTGGAAGCTACAGATACAAATGACCGACTGTAATTTACTATTTCCTTTTTCTGCTCCCTTTGCTAGTGCATTTTTTCTTTCAAGAATCTAAGTAGTTCAAGAATGCTGCTCATTTGCCTTAAGGGTGGACGTATAAGCATCTGCCTGTAACACACAGCCCAATCCAGTGGAAAACACCAGAAAACTACTTCAAAGGATGAGTCTTAGTCTTCTTGAAACATGAGATCTTGATCAGCACAACAGCTCACTGCTTTCAGAAGTTTCCTGACTACCTGACTGCCTTACTTTAATTCACACATTCATCAAACATTTACTCAATACAACCACATGCAAGCACTAAATATACTAAGTGCGTGTGATATTATGGTGAATAAGCTAAGATCCCTGCTCCCATAACACTTACATTGTAGCAGTGAAAGAAAAACAATAAAAATGAACTAGATTTCAGATGTTTAAAGATGATACCAAATGTGACTGAGCAGAGCCGGGCTAATTTAGACAGGGCATTAGTGTCCCAGCTAAGACACAAATAAACTAGCTATGAGAAAAATTGAAGGACAAAGCATTCAGGCAGAGGAAAGGTATCAAGGCAGAAAAACAAACCTGGGTGGTTTACATAACAGTAAAAAGTGTGACTAGAGCATGAGGAACGAGGAGAGAACAGTAGGAGGTGAAGATAGAGAAGTAGGTAAGGTATAGATTACCTAGGGTTGTATGGGACATGGTAAAGTTTGGAATTTTGCTTCACCTTATTTCATATAACCTGACTATTCTCAGAAAACTTGAATTCGCCTTTTGCCTTATTTCTTACCTTCAGCCTTCTAAGATTGAGTTATCTGCCTTTGCCTTTAACACTGTTTATTCTAAATAGGTAGACTGTGCCTTAGCTTGAATCATGCAAGAAAGTCAGTCTGTGCATTTGGGATATAATATTGTGCCTCCATCTTTATCTATATCTTGACCAGAACTGGTTACATAGATTCCAGGGTCCAATACAAAATGAAAATCCAGGACTCCATGTTAAACAATTATTAAGAATTTCAAGATGGTGATAGTAACCATTAAACAAAACGCAGGGCCATCTAAGTGAGTGGCTCTTTTAAGAGCAGGGCCTTCTGTGACTGCACAAGTGACACTCCCATGAAGCTGGCCCTGATCTTGATAAATGTTACTTGAACAAATGAATGCCTTCTACTGATGAATGACTTTACTGTTTTCCTTTCACCTTATCTGTCAATCAAATAAACTTAATCAAGCTCTTTTAAATGGAGTAGCTCCTCAAAAAGATGGCATAAAGGCAGCTGTCAGGAAGTAAAACACTAGGATATCAAGACTTACTGAGGCAACTTCATGGTATTATTGTGCACTAATTGGAAAACAGCAATTACCCTGCCTGTTCTCAAGCAAACACTATTTATTCGTTCTTATTATTTACTCAAATACATTATTCTTCCTCTTAGATACAAATATTGTAACAAATAGCTACCAAATAAACAGTTGTTAGAACTGTTGAAATTAATTGCTAAATGAGTCCAGTAGCTTTATTAGACAATCAGAAAAATACAGTTCAGTGACTACCATATTAAGATTAAGTTGTAATTTCCTTAACTTACATTATGCATTAAAAATACTAAAGAAGGCCAGGTGCGGTGGCTCAAGCCTGTAATCCCAGCACTTTGGGAGGCTGAGGTAAGCAGACTGCCTGGGGTCACGGGTTTGAAAACAGCCTGGGCAACATGGTGAGATCTCATCTCTACAATAAAATTAAAAAAATTAGCTGGGCGTGGTAGTGCCTATAGTTCCGACTACTTGGGAGGCTGAGGCAGAAGGATTGCCTGAGCCCAGCAGGCCGACACTGGGGTGACCGTGAGTGTGCCACTGCACTCCACCCTAGGTGACGAAGTCAGGCTCCAACTCAAAAAACAAACAAAGAAACACTAAAGAATATAACTACAAACAAACAAACAAAATACATCTCTATAATCCTTAGGTCTTCAGAAAGCCTAAAAATCAATAATCAGATAAGAAAACACTGTGTACATATCAAAATGATTTACATGAAAAATAACTTATTTTACCTAATATGTAAAATTGGGCATAATTTTAGGTAACCAGAAAGAATTTATAAGGTTTAATTATTTACTGCTGAAGATTGATACTGCAAATTACAAGTGTCAAGTCTGAAATGTCAGTTCGGCTTTTGCTATTTTAAGTGTGTAATGAGCACCTCTATCTGCAGAACGGGTAGACTAGTCTTGCCTCAAGGAGGTCCCATTCCACCTGCAGTAGAACCCATTATTTAGCATTAGTTATCACAATGATTTATGCAACATCACAAGCACACTCAGACTCGTAAGATTTGCAGTCCAGCATTATTATACATTCATTTAAAGCTTCAGAGAAAAATAAAAAACATATTATTGTACCTATGAACATTGACAGACCTTTTATTTTCATAAGAACTCCTTGGATCCAGGTTTCAGTGTTGGTTTCTGACTCCAATCCTATGCTAAATACTGTTTAAACTGTTCTGGCTCAAAAATAATTTTTACATGTGTCAAATTACAAAGAGGTAAAAGTAAAGAAATAATTCCTAATATTGAAGAAAAAAAAAAGCTGCTGTGTTTTTGTTGTTGTTTTGTGTCATTCATTGCAAAGCAGCTTTCTACAAGATGGGGTAAAAATAGCAAGAAGCAAGAGGTCAGATAAAATCCAGGCCTAAACTCCAGCTACACCACTACCCAACTGAATAAGCTTGGGCAAGTTATTTCATCATTCCAAGCCTGTTTCCTCAACTGTAAAATTGAGATTTGCCTCTTCATGGGCTAAGCCTATAGATTGGTCTATATTTCTAAAACCAGACTTCCTAATTGACCTTTCCTCTTCCTCCTCCTAAAATGCCTGAAGCTGAACTTCCTAACTAGACTTTGCTCTTTGCTTCTTCCTCTTCACTTTTGTACTGCAGAGCTTTTGGATAGTGCCCACTGGGCAGCATATTCAATGCCTAGCTTTGGGCTGACTTACCAGGCAGAAATGAGCTCCTATGTCTGCGGCCAAGTTTTCAGCCAGGGTAATATGCTTACATATGGGGGGACTGAGCAAATAAGCATATACACTGAAGATAACAGTAGCCTGCACACACATGCACACATCTGTTTATACATAAAAATTGTATAGTTCTCTCTGTTGAGAACATCAAGAAGCCATGACACTCAAACAGCAACAAACGCTTCTAATGCCTGGAGTTTGTTCCTGAATACCACTTTCCCCTAAAATAATCAAAACCCTTGGCAGAAATGACTGACTCCAGGGTTAGGACAGGAAAATGTAAGATGAGCCTAGCACACCTTGTGATGCCAGAAAGTAAGATGATCAAAAAACGACAGAAACATGTCAAAAAGAGGCTTCCACTGACCAAGTCTAGGAAATTTTGAAATCAGAATAAAAAATGATAGTAACAGATTTAAACCTTTGATTAAAATAGGAACTCATGTGTCTATATTGATGTAAACCAATAAATGAATAAGAAATATATGGAGAAAGGAAAGCTCTACCTTATAGCTAAATGCCAACTAATACATCTGAAAGGAGTGATAATATTAGAAAATTGTCACTTGTCATCCCTCACAGTAACAACAAATTCAGACAAGAATCATCAATGGATTCTAAATCTGGCAGGAGAATGTTTCAGTAGAAACAGAATATTTATAGTCTAAAAGCTTCTCCCCCTAAAACACAATAATTGCTTATTATTAAGTGTGACATAGTTATTAGCTAACTTTCACTTTATAATAGAGAAATATGGCAGACACAATCTTACTAAAGAGACAAAGGCTAACATCACAGTCATGGCATAAATTGGCATCATGTGATTCCTAAGAGGAGTCACTGAGGGTACCAAAGCATCACTTCTATGATGTTCCAAAGGTTCATAGACCATGAGGAAATATTAGAAAAACCATATTGAGGGACATTATACCAAGAAACCAGCTTGTATTCTTCAAAAATGTGAAGGCCATGAAAGATGAGGAAAGACTGAAGAACTACTTCAGATTGATGAAGACTAAAGAGACAAGACAATTAAAACAAGTAGTCTAGGGTTGGATCCTGGACCTAAAATGGAAATGACTGAGACAAATGGGGATAATTTATATAGAGTCCATAAATAACATGGCAGTGTTAAGGACTTAATGTGTGTGTGTCCTCAAATTCATATGTTGAAGACCTAGCCTCCAATGTCGCTGTGTTTGTATTAAGGAAGAAATTAAGGCTTAATGAGGTCATAAAAGGAGAACTCTGATCCCATAAAATTAGCATTCTTAGAAGAAGAGACATCAGAGCTCGCTTGCTCATTCCTCTCAGTCACGTGGGGACACAGCAAGACAGCAGATGTCTGCAAGCCCGAGAGAGCCCTCACCATGAAATGAATCAGCTGACACCTTGATCTTGGACTCTCCAGCATCCAGAACTGTGAGAAATAAAAATATCTGTTGTTTAAGCAACCTAGTCTGTGGTATTTGTTACTGGCAGTCCACAATTACTACACACATAGTAATATTGGATTAATGTTAACTTCTTGATACCTGTACTGTGGTTATGGAGAAAGTATCCTTTTAATAAAAAATAAGTATGAAGTTTACGATTCTAGAATACCATGTCTGTAATCTATTCTTAAATGGCATAAATATGTTAAAGGTTGGAGAATCTAGGTGAAGGGCATATAAGAAATTCATGTACTATTTCTGCTACATATATGTAATTTTAAATTATTTCAAAGTAAAAAGTTAATTGGACATTGAATTAAAGGATGTTCTACACAGTTCATTCTCAGTATATGAAAAATATCAAAAAATATTTTAGCTGTCATCCAGAATTATTCTTAAAATTGTCATTTTATATTATATTAAGACCAGATATGATGCACATTTTCTTTCATTAAAGTAGAAAGCCACAAAGACCAACACCGCTTTATTGCCATCAATATCACTGTACCTTAGAAAGGAATAGTTTCATTCAGCAATGATAAAAAATAAAATACTAGAGAGTCCAAGACATAGACACTATTACTGACATATTTATACTGCTGCCTGGAGCTACATGAAAGGGGTACTTGAAGAAAAAGAAAATGGTCAGAGAAAATGTATTGCTGGCTTCAAGGACATTAAATGTTTGTATGGGATTTCAGTCTATGCTGTAGGAAAATTAAAATATAAGAGGTCTCAGCCTGAAAGAACTGAGACTCTGGTACAAGAACCAAGGTACATAAAGACAAAAAATTTTCAAACGTTGTCATAACACAATATAAATAAATGTGCAGAATCAGAATCTTGACATTTTTAAGACCATGTGCTAGAGTAGAAAGGAGTCATAAGACACTTGAATTTTATTGGCTCTGCAATTTTCTGGCCCTGTGACCACAAGTTAATCAATTACTCACTCAAGGTGAACATTACCACTCACCTGGACTACTACAATGGCCTCTAAATCTTTTATTTCCAATCTTTCCCCCGTAATCCAGTCTCCACAAAGTAACCAATATCCTTTTTTAAAAATACGAATCATATCTTATCACTTGTGCACTTTAAACATTCCAACATATCCTTTTAGAATAAAATCCAAGCACCTGGGCATGGCTTAAGGAGGCTCTGTATTATCAGACCTCTTTTTATTTTGACCCCATTTCCTACCACTTTCCACCTGGCTTACTATGCCAGGAACATGCTGGCCTCCTTTATTTTCCTTCAACCCTATCTAGCTCTTCCTGTCCCCTGGGCCTTCGCATGGCCTGGAATTGTCACTATGTAGGTAGCACCTTATCTTTGTTCAGGACTAAGCTCAGATGTCCCCTGTTCAGTAAGACCTCATTTTAGTACCTCTCCTCCCCACCACTCTCAGTCACATTATGGCTATCTAGTTGTCTTCACTGTACTGTTATCTGAAATTCCCTTATTTGTGTATTTACTTGAGTATCTCCCCAGTCCCTCAGAAGAAAGTACACTCCATAATAGAAGTGATTTTTGTGCTAGAGCCCCAGTGGGTTGATTAGTGTCTGCCCACTGTTAAGTGTGCAATAGACAGGTGGGGTGCTGTGTCATGCCTGTAATCCCAGTACTTCAGGAGGCTGAAGCAGGAGGATTGCTTGAATCCAGGAGTTTGAGACCAGACTAAGCGACAGAGAGATGTCATCTTCACAAAAAAAAAAAAAAAATTAGCTGGGCATGGTGGATCACACCCATAATCCCAGTTACTCAGGAGACTGAGGTGGGAGGATCACTTCAGGACAGGAATTCAAGACCAGCCTAGGCAACATAGCGGAGACTTTGTCTCCATTTCTAAAAAAAATATAAACAGAAACAAAAAGTGCAATACATAAATAAATAAATGTTGAATGACAAAATTTCTCCAGTTTCTTCATTCATATAGTGGACATATGATAGACTTGCTCTGCCAATAGAAACAAAGTCAAACTTTTACTAAATTCTTGTTATGCCTCAGGTACCGTGAAAGTCATGTCGTGATATGCATACTCTTATTCACTATTATCATTTCCATTTTGTAAATAAGGCCCCTAGGTCTTAAAGAGGTCAAACAACTGGCCTGAGGACACAGGGCTATGATGAGGACTCAGGTAAAAATTCAGAACATGCTGGGTGCAGTTGCTCATGCCAGTAATCCCAGAGCTAATTTAAGAGGCCAAGGCAGGAGGATGGCTTCAGGCTAGGAATTTGAAATCAGCCTGAGCAACACAGGGAGACCTTGTCACAAAACAATTTAAAAAATTAGCTGGGTGTGGTGATCTGTGCCTGTAATCTCAGCTACTAGGGAAGCTGAGGCAGGAGATCCCTTCAGGTCAGGAGTTAAGAGACCATCCTGGGCAACAGGAAAAAGAAAGAAAAGAGACATTGCTTGATCGATCCGGAACTGCCTAATCCCAGAACCTGAGCTCTGGACCACTCTTTTAAAGTTTCTCTAGAAAGATGCTCCCTTCGATTACAGTAAAACCGGCTATGCCATCTGCCCTCCCCGCCCCCCACCATGGTATCCCGTGGAACAGCTGAAGAAAGGGCCTACATTCACCACCGGGGTTCCTAAATGACCCTCGTGTCCTGGCCACTCTCTTCCGAACAAACTTCAGCTCCAGACGTGGCAATTCTTCCTGGACGAGGAGCTAAGGGGCATGGAGCGGTGCACGCCGATCTCCTAGGGGAAGGAAGACGCAGGCATCGGGAGGGTCTGCTGGGCTGTAATCCGCCCGGAAAGGCTTCCCGAGAGAGGTGACCCCTGAGCCCAAGTTCAGGCAACTCAGATCCAAGGACCACGGGAGAGCCTCAGGGGGCCGCCTGGGTCCAGACAAAGGCTGGTAGATGATGATGGGGTTTTAAAAGGTCAGAGGCACCACCCCAACTGATGAGGAGCCCGCCCGCGGTGGAGCCAAGCGCCTTTTCCCAGAAGTCAGTCCAAGCGGCAAAGTGGGAGGAACTCTCACAAAGCAAAACGCAAACTTACCAGAAAGCTGGCAACCCGGCCTCCGTAGCCCGACGACAAGCACGGCCACCTGAGGAGTCTGGTAGCCAAGGCAGCCGTAAGCTCCACCCAAATACCGCGAGACAGGGGAAACCTCGCGATACTTGGTCTCGAGTCCCTGACAGGCGGGCGTTGTTTCCGGAGGTTATGGGAGGGCTCTGGCGTCCGGGATGGAGGGACGTCGCTTTTTGTGGCTGGCGTTGGATCCCCCCTGGGTCTCCGGCCAGGCTTGCGGAGAGGGTAGAGCCGTTTCTTAGGCCGGGATGGAGTGGGACGGAAGGTGCCGAGAGGGGGCTGGGGACGTGGACGCGCTGGAGCGTCCGAGCCCGGGCCGCGCCCGTGCCGCCACCGCGGCGGCCGAGAAGCTCGAACCCGTTCACGCGCGCGCAGCAGGAGGACTGGCGGCGGCGGAACAAGACCGTGCTCACTTACGTGGCGGCTGCCGCCGTGGGCATGCTGGGCGCGTCCTACGCCGCCGTTCCCCTGTATCGGCTCTACTGCCAGGTAGGGGCCGCGCGACCTGGAGGCAGAGGGGCGGGGCAGGCCCGGAACGGCGACCGCCTGACGGCGGTAGCTGGAGGGGAAGGCCGAGACCTTCTTCCAGGGAGGGCATAGACCCCAAATGGCGACTTACCCAAGGACGTTAGTGGCAGGAGTGCAAGGGGAGCCCGCTTCTCCAGGGGGATGTGTCTATACCGCGTTCCCAGGGAAAGTCCGAGTCGGTGAGTTGCATCAGAAAGGCCCTCAGCCTCCCATCGACCGGGTACTCAGCCGGCGGCCTCGCCCTCCTGCCCACCCGTTCCAGGGATGTGTATCATTAATACATTTCTTCTGCGAACCGCATGTGGCTCCTGTGCTAAGGTGGACCCTGGACGTCGGACCACTCGGGTTCCCTGTGCCTAAACCGGGGTTCGCTGTTCGTCCTTACAGAGAGGCGTGAATTTAGCCTTTGAGGTTTTATTCCCCACGTCTTAATATGTAAAATGCAACTGTAATGTGCTAGCCTTGGGATTCCTTCTATTTTTATTATTATTTCTTAATAAAGCGTCATTTATTTTTTTCATTTGAAAACATTTCAGTCTATTTAGTGGGTTGTGGTTACGTAGGTGAGTTGTATGTATAGTGAAGTCTGGGTTCTTAGTGTAGCCGTCACCCGAATAGTGTACATTGTACTCAGTCGGTAATTTTTCAGCTCCTCCCTTCTGAGATGGACTCCCTGTTAGATCAAAAGTTCTAGTGCAGTGGTCCTTAAAGTGTGCCTCCCCTACCTCCACCCCCTACTCCGAGGACCAACAGCATTAACATCACCTGGGAAGCTGATAAAAGCCATACCTGGACCAAGCATGAACCCTAAAGCTACCAGTTGGTTAAGTCATAGCAGAATTGAATCAGAATCAAAAAGTATCGATCCCCTTCAAACCACCAGGGGACTGGGGAAAAGTGATTTTGTACTCCAGAGAATATTTAGCAATATCTGAAGAAGACATGTTTGGTTGTCACAACCTGGGGTGTGGAGGAGTAGGGTGCTACTGGAGTCTAGAGGGTAGAGGCTGGGGATGCTGCTACAAATCCAACAGTGCACAGGACACACCCTTCCACAACAAGAAATTATTCAATCCAAAATGTCAATAGTGCTGAGGTTGAGAAACCCTGCCCCATATTGAAGTAACTGGCAGTACTGTGTGTTAAATGTATCCACATGCAGTTGTAAAGCAGGAAGGTAAAACATGCAGTTTGTAATCCTGAAATTAAATTCAGTGTTAAACAGTGATATTTCCAAAAGAACACCTCCATTACTTCTGAGATCACAGAATTATACAACCAGAAATAGAGAATAATATAAACCACTTAATACAGTGACCTCATTTTATAAGCATGTAAAGTGTAGACCAATGAAACAGATTTATTTTCTTGGAGCTAGTTAGTGGCACAACTAGACTAGAGCCCAGGACATTTTTTTGGTTCTCTTTTCTACTCTTTTTGTTTGTCTGTTTTACTTTCTCTAAGCATTGAGCTTAGAAATGTGAAGAATGTATATTCAAAGAATATATCAAGGAATCTTTATTGAGGAATGATACTTAAATTTTTCTTTATTCAAGTGAAAATTTATTCAAATTTTTAGGCGGAAGGATAACCAAGCATAAAGGTTTGCCCTCTGATGCATCTTTTAAGGTATATTGTAAGTTGATAATGTTGAATGGCAGTTGAGTGAACCTAGTTGACTTGTGTTAGCAAGCTGGAGATAGTAGTAGTATTGTATCTTGCTGGGGATCTTCCCCTAGCTCAATTTGGTATTTTTTTTCCCTTAGTATAGTAACAGGTAAATAGTCCTGAAACCAGAATTCTGGCAACCTCAAGTATCAGAAGAATGATGACCTTGGAAGTAAGGGCTTCTTTTTTCTTTTTTTCTTTTTATGTATCTGATGATAAGGCAATGTAGAGAAGCAAGAAGTGTCAAACACAAATTATCCTATGATTAGTTGATTAAGTGGCCAAAAGGATTAGGTCTCTGATTAACTGGTAATATATATAAAACCTCTACTACTATACAGAGAAATACAGAAAAAAATCCAAAAACATTAACCAACACGGGAAAGACTTATGGCTTAGAAAAGCAGAATATAGAAGTAAAACTACAACCTAATTTGAATAATAAAAGCTATTATGTGGGAAAGTATCAGAAAACATGGGAGCACTGAATTATTTAAGTACTTTCATTGAAATGACCAGGCCTTGGGTAAATTTTTTTTAATGAACAATAGTTAATATAAAACACTAGCAATAAAGGGAAATAAATGTGTTTACTAAAAGGCTAAGCTAAGCCAGGCTCGGTGGCTCAGCCTGTAATCCCGCACCTTGGGAGGCTGAGGTGAGTGGAATGCCTGAGCCCGTGGGTTCGAGACCCGCCTGGACAACTTGGTGAGACCTCATCTCTACAATAAATCAAAAAATTAGCCGGGTGTGGTAGCACGCGCCTGTAGTTCCAGCTACTTGGAAGGCTGAGGCCGAAGGATCACCGGAGCCCAGCAGGTCGAGGCTGCGGTGGCTGGGAGCGGCCACTGCACTCCAGTCTGGGCGACTAAGTGAGACTCCAACTCAAAAAAAAAAGGCTAAGCTGGAAATTCTGAGGTATGTTAACAGTGATAGTTCACTGATCTAGAGAATCTGCTTTTCCCATATGATTCATTTTTGACCATGCCAGTTTACCCAGGATTGCTGAAAAATAAGAATAACTTTAACAAATATAAGTTCTTGACATCCCCAGAGTGGTCTAACTATTGACACAGTTATGGGAAATGGTCAGTGATAGTATGTAAACTTGGCTGCGGGTGGAGTATTAATGTTAAATTGTTTTTAAACTTTTATCCAGTATAGATCATCACCTAAAAGTATTGTTTGACATAATTAGTATTTTTTTCTAGACGACTGGACTTGGAGGATCAGCAGTTGCAGGTCATGCATCAGATCAGATTGAAAACATGGTGCCTGTTAAGGATCGAATCATTAAAGTTACGTTTAATGCAGATGTGCATGCAAGTCTCCAGTGGAACTTTAGACCTCAGCAAACAGAAATATATGTAAGTGACTAAACTAGTCATTAAAAGTTACTTTATATAATGTGAAAATTCTTTCATCACCTAAACTGCTTTCACTCACCTAAAATTAGTTCCAAAATACTGACAGGTTCCTTTACTATATATATATATATTTTTTTTTTTTTGAGTTGGGAGTCTCACTCTCGCCCAGACCGGAGTGCAGTGGCCGCTCCCGGCCACCGCAGCTCGACCTGCTGGGCTCTGGCGATCCTTCCCTCTCAGCCTTCCAAGTAGCTGGAACTACAGGCATGTGCTACCACGCCCGGCTAATTTTTTTGATTTATTGTAGAGATGAGGTCTTGCCAAGTTGCCCAGGCGGGTCTCGAACCCACGGGCTCAGGCAATTCACTCACCTCGGCCTCCCAAAGCGCAGGATTACAGGCTGAGCCACTGAGCCCAGCCTACTATAATTTTTTAATACCCATAGATTAGTTTTGATAGTAATCACCTAATTAACAGTTTAACTTTTAACATAATAGTATAAGTAAGTTTGGAACAATGGAAAATGTAATCTGTATTATTAGAATCATATCGTTAAGAGTTGACTATGCAGTCCTCTGATCACTAATCATGGGAATAGCGGTAGTTGTGAGTTTATAGATTTCTCACTTTTCTTCAGGTATAGATGACATAGGAAAAATCTTGAAAATCATTGGTTACAGTGAAAAGTAGCTTCCTAGTTTATATCAAAAGTATCCCTGTCCTCCTAAAAGAGAAAAAAAAGAGGGCCTTAAAGTAATCAGTAGATAGTTAATAGTCATGTTATATTCCAGTGAGACTATACCTAAAAAGTTTTCTAACTTTTTTACTTTTTTCCTAAATTTTGACAAACTGTAACCCTGGAGAGGTTTTAACTAATATCTCATTAACTGAGAATTAGTCAGAAAGACTTAATTTCAACCCTTATTGGAAAAGTTTTATATTATAAATATTGCCCAGTTTAGTAAATATGACTGAGTCTCTTCAGTGATTGAGCTTTACAGGTTATAATTTTGAATATTATCCAATTACATGGTAGTATACAAGGTATTAGTGGCCAAATTGGTACAAGTGGAAAGTTTTTTTAAGCCTTGCTATTTCTCTTATTTTCTCAAAACAAAATATTAACAAGTTTTGGCTTAATAAAAGTTCTATTAGGTCAGTTTTACTCGTGTTGTAAGGTAAGTTTAATGTTGGTATCCTTTTAAAAAATATTTAGTCAATCATGACATTCAGGCGTAAGTGTTATAAAGAAGTTCAACTTGCGTTGTGATATATTTGGCTTATACTTGAGCACATTTTAGCCCTTTGCACACTTAGAAATATCTTGCGAATCATCTACTAGCAACTTGATCATGTTTTTTTACGAAATAGTGAAAAATGAATCACTATTCCACAACCAGCTGGAACCAATTATTTTACTGTAATGATATTTGGCTTATAATGGCATGTTGGACACTGAGGAACTTATGACCAAAAACAATCAAAAATTTACATCTTATATTTTTTTAATGTGTGGTAATGTGTGAAACAGTCATTGACATGTATTGCAGGTTCATTGATACGTTTGCAATAGTAATTTGTTTGACGTCTTCCACCGGGTGTTTTTCTATTCAAGTAGACGATGCAGTCTTGTTTTCTTCCTCCCACATTAATAATAGGTAATTCATCGTCTAGTCTGTTGAAGACGATATGGAAAGACATACTTGTGATTACTGAAAACCACTTCTCAACTGATCAATCAGAAGCTTGACAGATTTCAAATGGAACATGGGTTTTTCATTGTTTTTGAATGGAAAACTTCAAGGAAATATGTATTTTTGAAAAATTTGCACTAGTATAAATTTGTCCTGTATAATCACCAGCAATCTCTTTATGTCCTCTGAGAGGGGACATCTGAGTGGTTTGCCAGATTTACATTGTCTCCTCAGGGGGACATCCGAGTGCAAAGGATTAACTAATGTAATTTGTAGGCTGCTAGAAGACCTCAGATATACAAGAGGATAATCCATAAGTAATTATGCATAATAGAACATTGGTTCTTCATTGACCTGCAAATAAAGTTTGAAACTCAGATCTATGTGTATGGGTAATATGCACAATTTATTTTGCTGAAACTTATAGTAGCTTAGGTATTGTGGTCTGATGAATATGAAAAATATGACTGTAATTTAGCTGGGAAAAAAGAGCTGTGTGAGATTTAAAGTATTGACCATGTATATATTTTAAAACAGGTGGTGCCAGGAGAGACTGCACTGGCATTTTATAAAGCTAAGAATCCTACTGACAAACCAGTAATCGGAATTTCTACATATAATGTTGTTCCATTTGAAGCTGGACAATATTTCAATAAAATACAGGTAAGACTAAATGCAGACTTCATAGAATATGGTAGTATGAACCTTACTGCAGTGTTTTAGTAGACCGTGTAACTTCTGAAAACTCATTTCTTCTAAACTTCAAGCTATTTCTCTTCATTGTTTATACCTGCTATGCAGAGATGGAGAGCCAATCTCCAAATCAAATGAGTATCTGCTTTTAAGATTAGAATTTGTTGATTCTCAATCTTTAAAATAGAACTCACTCTGAGATGAAAAGATGCTTTTATTCTATCACAGAACTTTAAGAAGCATACTATTAAGTATAATATTGAAATCAAGAAATAAAATCTATGAGTTTCTGATAGGTAATGTTAATATTATTAAATGAGTATCTTTCTATAACTTCTAGTGCTTCTGTTTTGAAGAACAAAGACTTAATCCCCAAGAGGAAGTAGACATGCCAGTGTTTTTCTACATCGATCCTGAATTTGCTGAAGATCCAAGAATGGTGAATGTTGATGTCATTACTCTTTCTTACACATTTTTTGAAGCAAAGGACGGACACAAGTTGCCAGTACCTGGCTATAATTGAAATCACAACTAAGTTCTTCTAATTTGTGATTTTTGAAAAATCATGTACCCACTTCTCAGAGGTGAAATAACTCTAAAAATGTGAAGCCTTGTATTTTAAATGGTTCTACTTTTTTCCCCAACTAGTTTATCTCACTTAAAATTGAGAGAACAGGTTCAGCTTTTATCATAGGAAACCCACATGACTATTTAGAATATATGACTATTCAATACCATAAAGTTTGGTAGTAGTAAACTAGCTTCGTTTCTTAAATATGCAGGCACAGACTTGATAGTTCAGCTTAATTCTATAGTTCCTATCCAAATTGTTAGCCCTTCATACTTGTGGCAATGAATCTGAGAATTTTTTTTAAATGTACATTTCAAGTCATAAGCCAGAACTTCTGACCGTGTTTATTATTTTGTCTAAAATAGTTGATTGTTATTTTTCTTGCGTATGAATAGTCACCATTTTAAAAGCTCAAGTAAAAGAGGAGTCACTAAGCCCTAACAGCTTACCCAGGGATTTACATTTTTATTTCAAATTTGACTTTATTTTTCCTTTAAGATCTAGGGCTATTTTGTACTCAGAGTTCTGAATAGATAATTACTTTGAAACTGAGGTATCATGAAATTGAAATAAAAAATATATATATATATATTAGCCGGGCACGGTGGCTCATGCCTATAATCCCAGCACTTTGGGAGGCCGAGGTGAGAGGATTGCCTGAGTTCATGGGTTTGAGACCAGCCTGGACAACTTGGCGAGACCTCATCTCTACAATAAATCAAAAAATTAGCCAGGCGTGGTGGCACATGCCTATAGTCCCAGCTACTTGGAAGGCTGAGATAGAAGGATCACCTCCCAGCAGGTTCAGTGGCTGTGAGCGTGCCATTGCATTCTAGCCTGGGTGACAGTGAGACTCCAACACAAAAAAAAATATATATAGCTGCTAGCTGATACTGTGTCATAGTTTCCAGGTCCCTGGATGTTAAAATGTAAGAATGGGATTATGAAGAGTTCAAACATCAAAAGTTCTTCTGGAAACAAACTTTGTAAAAAAGATAATAAATTATTTTAATAGTAATTTATTTGTCATTGTAATTTATGTAAACAAATGCACATTTTATTCTGAATGTTTCTCAGTAGTCTTTCCAAATAGAAATGTTAAGTTACAGTAAAAACATGTAGCATTATAAAGAATCATATGTTTAAGGCCGCCTGATGCAGAGTTTAGTGACCTGTTTGGGACACCTGAAATATAATTAAACTACAATCACGAAGGCTTTAACAGTTAAAATTCTAAACCAAAGTATTATTTATAAAGAAGTGCAAATTTACTTTTACATTCAATGTTAGTTAAATGAAGGCACTCAGTATTCTTTCTGAATAATATATTTAGTTTCTCACGTTAGGTTTATATCTATTCAGAATGATCTTGTAACAAAATAATTTCCATCTACTCTTATCACGCTGTATAATGATTTCTAAATGTAGGAAGGCCTGTGAACATAAGTCACTGCAATTAAGTACTAAGCAATTTTCACTGAAGTTTTAAATGAATATGTGTTACAAACAAATTCAGCACTATGAAATAAATCTCATGCTGTTGTCAGGAACCATCATTGTTAAGCCTGGAACTGTTACTCTTCTATTTAATCTTCATTAGAGCAGAGGAGAAATATTCACTGTGTCTTTGACATGTTGGTAGGTCTTGTCTTCCAGGCCTGAGATGGACAGGGTCTAACCGTGCCTCTAAAGAGAATTGGCACCTTGATGCAGCTACTGGGCGGACCATCCACTTTTACCTAGAATAAAGAGAAGAAAATGGCCAATCTTCATCCTTTCCTTCTCTTTCCCATGCCTGGATCACTCACTTGTCTTTCTCTATGGGAAGGGGGAAAGTCACAGTCTAGAGGAAAGGTGGGAATGTACTTCTTCCATGGGGGAGGGTGTGAGGGGAGTAAATGAGGTCAATAGGTCACTGGTGACCACTCATTAGTAAATAAATGGGATTCGTACTGCCACAAATAGGGATAGCCCGGACGTATTGGAAGAACTAACAGTGAATGGGTCTGGTAGCAGTTAACAAATGTTAACTGCACATTAAAGACAAATGCCTGATTTCGGTGCTAAGAAGTTCTTATTGATCATCTACTTTTGTTAGCATTAATATTTCTATACCATAAACTAACTTCTACATTTCCAGACCTCATTATTTCCAGATGACAAGATCACGAAGAATGTATTTCATTAGTGAACAATAGTTGATTACAATTTGAGTGATTCAGAGGGATCCATATTTCACTTAGTGGCAGACTCAGATGGCCCTTCCAAAATATAAAGTGATAATTACACTGAACGTCTATGGAATGTGAAATGAAGTTGTGTAAGTTGAAGACTTTACCTCAACAGTCACTGTGACTTTGAGTGCCCTTGTGATGAGCATCAATTTCTTCATAAATAGCTCTGAAACAAAAATGTCATCATGGCAAAAGGGTTACATATCAATTTCAAAGTAATATTTGGATTTTTAACTGTCAGTATCATAACTAAAAATCTTGGTCTGTTTTTGGAGTTCAGGCTACATCAGTGGATAAATGCAAATATCTCTGCCCTAAAGATTATATTCTAACTTTCTTAAATTCTAATATTGCAGTTGCCACGCCTCAAATATTTCACAGGACCAATTCATTTTTTTACTAGTGATTTAAATGAAAAATATGGCTCAAATATGGACAATTTTTTTTATTTAAAAAGAGACAAAATTCAACTTATGGCTTCTAAACATTTAAAAGAATATTAATATTCCTGCTTTTTTAACCTATGTGATTACAGTCCTGACTCCTAAACAACCTTTAATTCATCACTGTCATTTTTGCACATTTATGTTATAATTTTTCTATGACATCCTTCTTTCAGTTCTTTATGTCTTACATATGCCTGTAGCTAGAAAATATACCCAAACCCACAACCTTCACATATAGAGTGTAGCAAAACTTGGCTGAGGAAAAAAATGTCATAAAAATCACAGCTCTATGTATCCATGATCACCAACTTCATAAAGCCCCAGAATGGTCCTGTAGTTTTTGTTTCCCTGGAAGGTTTTGTCTCCAATTTCCTACAAAATGATTTCAAACCTTCTTCACTCAAACCTCTGACTTCTCTCTCTCTCTGGCAGAAACCTCCTTCTTAATAAATGTCCTCTCCTTCCCATCACCAAACATTCATGTCTATTTTCATTTGTATCATCCTCTCCTTCTATGATCCTTTCTCCTCCTAGCTTTTCAAACATTTCATTCATTCAGTTATCCCCCTTCTTGAACCTTCAACCTCTCCCATTTTGTACAACAGTGAAGTCCTTAATCCCATGTATACTTGCAGTAATCGCCTCAGTAATCCTCCAGGGCCAAGCCATTTTCCATCATTTCTTCACATTTAAGTTCTAGTAGGTTATTTGCCCTTACTTCATCTCATATTTACTTTTTAGTGCACTGAAATTTGGCTTCTGTCCCCACCAATCCATCAAAATGGCCTTTAGTAAAATCACCAATGACTTCTGTTATTATCTAGTTTTCAGTTTTCATCCTTCTTGTTCCCTTAGCAATGTTCTTCACAGTTGTATGCTCATTTCTCTTTGCTTCCAAATTATAGATGCCATGTCTGGTACTAGCTCCTTGTCACTTTCTTTACTCTTAGCTTTGGCATTTCCATTTCCTGAATGTTCCAAAACTCTTTCCTCTGGGTCTTTGGGCCTACAATACTTGTTTCCAAACTTGTAACTAACAGTCACTTCCTCAAGCTTTCTCTTACTCTCATTTAAATCAGTTCTTGTTATACACTCTCAAGTCTTCATATTATTTCATAACGATGCAAATTTTAAATATGTATTTGCCTAGTAAATTGTCTAATTTCTATCTCTTCGCTACATTTAACCTCTGAGGGCAGGGAGCATGTTTCTTGTTCAACATTATAAATTAAGCACCAATTACAGTCCCTGGCACATAATAAATATTCAAATCATTTTGTCAAGTTAATGACTTGTGTATATATCTTTATAAATGTATGTCCTGCTAGAGCAAAAATTCTCAACCTGGGGCTCATGGACAACCAGTGATGTAAAAAATCCCAGAACTTGCAAGGTTCTGTGCTTCTCCTTGGAGAAAAGTCCCTGAAGTTCATGAGACTTTCAAAGGTAATGGAGACACTCTAATCCCCTGGAAAGTAAGACCCACCACAGTGGCAGAGAATTCCAAAGCTTCACCAGTCTGACTTTCCTGTTATCTTGCTTACCTTCAGCAGCTGTCACATTGCCATACCTACTTACAGCAATCTCCTAATCTGAGTATAACCAAGAATATTTCCAATACCTATTTGGAAGCAGGAACTGATAAATACAACAAGTTTCTAGAAAGCACACCTAGTTTAGTGTCAGTTTCTTAAACCACTAATACAATCAGTGATAATACCTACCATTTATCAAGTAGAATGACCTAAGAGAAATTTCCCCAATGTGAATTAGGAAAAAATACTTAATGAACTCTTTTTTTTTTTTGATTTGGAGTCTCACTCTGTTGCCCAGGCTGCAGTGCAGTGACACACTCATAGCCACCGCAGCCTCAACCTGCTGGGTTCAGGTGATCCTTCTACCTTAGCCTTCCAAGTAGCTGGAACTACAGGCATGCGCCACCATGCTTGGTTGATTTTTTGATTTATGTAGAGACAAGGTTGTGCCATGTTGCCCAGGCTAGTCTCGAAACCCTGGGCTCAGGCAATTCTCTCGCCTCAGCCTCCCAAAGTGCTGGGATTAAAGGCATGAGCCACCGTGCCCAGCTCTTGATGAACTCTTAAATCCATGAACATTTACTCATCAGTTATTCCAAAATCAATCACTGTGTTGAGGAGTTAAACCAGGGGTCAAAACATCAAATGCCTATACATGCCAGGCAGAGAAAACACGCAAGGGGTCGGGTGGGGGCCTGGTGGGCTGCAGAGCACACCTGTGTAAAGAAGGCAATGCTGATAGGTGAAAATGCAGGTGCTGCCAGAGGATCCAAAAGATGGAGAATTCCAGATTTTTAATTTTTAAATATCCAAGATTTTAACTATTGGCAATTTTTAAATGTATATGTAAAATTCTGCATAGGTCAAACAAAACAACTATAGGCAAGCTATAGCTTGCAGACTGCCAGTTTCTAAATAATGACTTTCCATACACTTGATTTCATTATTTTTAACAATTTTGGAGGTGACCTTCACTCACTCAAAGTATATTTTGGCTCTGATGATCCTATCATCCCATAAATATTTAAATATACTTGACTAATATGAAATCATAAAGCAATGACGAATGATTTTAAGTTAAGCACATTGTTGTCATATGTAGAAGACTAAAAACACATTATATAAGGTTCTTTTTTTTTTTTTGGATCAGTTCTTAACAGCTAAAATATTCCATCAAGGTGGTGTTAGTTAAGTCACCAATCCGTGAATAATGCCCTTCTCAAGCTAAAGAGATCCTGCCAAGGGACCTACAAGGAATCCATTATTGCAGGTTAGTTCTGATTATTTCTTAATGTGCAACATTAGCACTTTTATTTTTTAGTCACAAGGCCAGAACGATAAGACCATTAAAAGCAACAGCTGCCATAAAACCTCATAAGTCATTTTTAATAAGGCCATCAATTCCTGTCAAGACCTAAACAAAGTTAAATGTATAACCAAGCTCTGTTAGCTCTGCTATCAAAGGGAACCAAGACAAAAAATAAATTAATCATTTTGTAAATGACTTACTCTGTAGTGACAGCAGGAGCTAAGGGATCAAACTCCATTACCTCATAGTAATTGGGTGGCTGGAGATCATTCTTTGTCTTTGCTTTAGGCAAAAAAGAGACCAGTAAACACACATTGTACTTTTCAAGGTGTATACACAATTAATATCCTTTTTATAATTTAGACTTAAAATATAAGATCCTAACAAAACACAACCAAAGCAAACAGATTGGTGTTCCAACACTAGTCCCGAGTTCAAGAAATCTATATATAACAAAAAGTTTCCCAACTTAAAAGGTTTATTTACCTTGGTGTTCAAAATACAACATTCAGTTCAACATAAGCATTTGACAATCTTCTAATGTCATAATGGTATTGCCTTGAATTTGTTTCATATAGCTTAAAAATGCAAATGAGCTCCTCTAATTTCTCTTCTCTATTTTAGCTATCAATATATTTCTGAAAGATTCATATATTCTCACAATTTTGCTTATTTGATACAAATAATAAGGTCTCATGTACCTGGATGATTGGCAGGCAAAGGTGGCAGCCTCTGGTTTGATGCTGCTGCTGCAATGGTCTGTAGACTAACTGGCTGTAGTAATGTTGAATTTGAATCTAGAAACTGAAGAAAAGACAAACATTCTATGTTAAGGTTTTCTTTTTTTATTATTTAGATTCCTAGGCTTCCAATGCACTGTTCCAAGAACCACAAACTCTCAACTGGATAAGAACTAGTAATTTTTAACTATTACTTTAGTATTTTAGGTAATAACTACTTATAAAATTTACTACTTTTCTGTCTGGTTTGATGCCTATCATACCCCATTTCCCATAAAAACTGTAAAATTAAAAAACACATGTTGCTTTTAAAAATGAAGCAAGGGTTCGAGACCTGCCTGGGCAACTTGGTGAGACCTCATCTCTACAATCAATCAAAAAATTAGCCAGGTGTGGTAGCACATGCCTGTAGTTCCAGCTACTTGGAAGATTGAGGCGGAAGGATCGCCGGAGCCCAGCAGGTCGAGGCTGCGGTGGCCGGGAGCGACCACTGCACTCCAGTCTGGGCGACAGAGTGAGACTCCAACTCAAAAAAATAAAATAAAATGAAGCCAGATTGTATGGCTCAGTCCAATTTCCCTGTTGTTTCACTCTAAATATAATATCTCAGCCACAAACAGGAAAAAAATAAATCTTTAATCTACAGAGAGGCACATAGACTGATAAGATAAAGATTCAAATCTTAATTAGAAACATCTAATATCTCTTCTCATAATTTTCCTCACTCATTCCACAAATAGATCCTGGGTACCTACAGGCTGCCAGGCACTATTAATAAAGCAATAACAAAATGGACAGTGAACCTGCCCTCATGGAGCTGACAATCAACAAATATAAACAGATGTCAGATGGCACCAGCTTTAATAAAAAAGCAGAGTAATGCAGAGGAGAGAGTTTGGGGTGCGACACTGCTCTGATAGCTCACAGTCAGGGATTGGCACATCATTTGGGGACACTTAAGCAAAGCACCAACTAAAGTGAGCCCTGTGACTACTGGAGAGGATATGAGTTCCCAGGCTGTGACTTGGAGAGGCCAGTGTGGTGAGAGCAGAGTGAGCTAAGGCAGAGAAGGGCAAGAGGTGAGGCTGGAGCGGTAATGGGTCAGATGAGAATTTCAGGCTTTTACTGAGTAAAACAAAGTGAGGAAGAAAATCACAGGTGGGTTTTGAGCAGGCGAATTATGTAAATGACTTTGTACAAAGATCTAGTTTCTGTAAAATAGATTGTGAGGTGGGAGGTAAGGGAGGCAAAAGGTGAAACAAGGAGGCCCTTAAGAGGCCACTGCAATATCCATCTGATGGTGGCTTGGACTAGGATGCAGAAGTGGAGGTGGTGAGAAGTGGCTGGATAATGGGCATATTTTGAAGGTAAAAGATAAAAAGGCAGAGATTAGGCACTATTACCCAAGGTCTTCCCCTGAACAACTGAGGGGCCACCTACTGAGATGGGAAGTCTGCAGAAGGACAGGTTGAAAGTGGAGACTGGAAAGAAATCATGAGATGATGTATAGTAAAAAGTTGATAATATGAGGGGGGGATCCAAAAAAACCCAGAATTTATTTATAAAAAAATTGTGTATTCTTACATGTTTAAACTTCAGTCATCTTCAAAGTACTCTCCAGGTAATGCAGCACACCTATCGAGACACCTTTTCAATTGTTCCAGTTTCTGAACTTGTCAATTTTGATGCTTTTTTGTGCTTTTGCCATTTTTTGTTTCACCTCTTCCACATGGGCTAAATGTTTCCCTTTGAGGACTTTTTTCATCCAGGGAAATAAACAAAAAGTCACTCAGGGTGAAATCATGTGAATAGGGAGGGTGGGGCATGGGGGTCAAGTCGTTTTTGGTCAAAAACTGCTGAGCACTGAGTGTGGTATGGGTAGGTGCACTGCCAAGGGGGAAGAACCAGTCACCGGTTTCCTACAACTCAGGACATTTCTTCTGCCAATCATGATGCAACTTTCTCAAAGATAAAAATTTTGCTTGACCATCTGATACGCAGGAACAAATTGCAAGTGTACTACAAGGAGCCTGCCCTCCAAAGATAATTTGAAATTTTGGGGGGTCCTCTCATATGAGTTCTGAGTTTAGGGAAAGGGTCTGAGATGGGGATACAAACTTATAGGTTGTCAGAACTTGAATGATTATTTCAAGATATGGGAGCAAAAGACTATAGAGGAATGAATGTAGATTGAGAAGTCTGAAGCCTGAGCCCTGTGGTCTCCAACATTGAAAGGTCAGCAGCAAAGGAAGGGCCAGCAAAAGAGATGGAGATGAAAGCAAGTCAGGAGAAGAACCAAGTGAGTAGTGTCTGAAAGCCATGTGTGCAAAAGAGGAGGAAGTGATCAGCTTTATCACATGTTGCTGATAAATCTGATGAGGACTGAGGGATTTAATAATATGGAAGTCACCAGTGACCTTAACAAGAGCTATGCCCGTGCAGTGGTGAGGATGAGAACTCATCTGAAGTCCGTCAAAGAGGATGGGAGGAAAAAAGTTGGAGACAGCAAATATAAACAGCTCTAAAGGAATTTTGATCCATTACCACTTGCTAACAGAAGAAAGACAAAGGAAAAGTTCTAACGGGCTGCATCAACATATTATTGAGCAGAACATGAGAATTAACAACCACAAGTTATTTTTTGGCCATGATAATTTGCTGACTAGGTACAGTGCCAGAAATGGGTTTTGTTACTTACATTATCATATGTATGACTTGAGGTGAGGTTTTGGCTGGTCCTTGGGGCAAACCTAGGATAGTGTGATAACACAGCATGATTACCCTACAGTGAGAACACAAATGCAAAAAGTAAGATGATTTTCTTGGTCTAAAAACAAAACCTAAAACGTACCTTCAGACTGCACATAGTGTTACTTTTATATAACAATTACCACCTGGTTTCAGTGCCCATTAGGTCATGATGCCAAATACTAAAGGTAAAAAGCACTGACTCCTGGCAGTGGCACCCCTGAGACCTTAGATTGTGACTGGAACACTCATAAGACCAGAGCCTTCCATTAGAGTAGCTACCACCTATCATTTCCTGAAAGATGAGAAGCAGTGCAGAGCAGAGGTTAAGAAGAAAGCCAGGAGGGTATCCAGTTCAGGGTAAAGTGGAACACATTTCATCCTGTCTCTCCAATTGATTGTCACTATTAAAAGTTAGACAGAATGCACAGAGCAGCTATTTGAGGACTTTGAGAAGTAGTAAATAGTAGCAGGCTGGTTGGGAAAGAAGACCAGAATTCAAGTATCACAGAACTGTTGGTGGATTTACCAATTTTTCCCCTTTGTTTTCCCTGACCAAATGCAATGCAGCCTGAAAGCCAGTGTATCCATGAGTGAAGACAAAAGAGTTCCAGGAGAAGCCCTCTGATTCTTACTGAGCAGGGAAGAAAAATCCCTCACCCCTTTTTTTGTCCTCTTCCCTCTGTTCTCTCACACCCTCAACCATGGGCAACTCCATTTTGGCTGCAGTGACAGCAGAGGCAATTGGGACCTGTTAGGAGATTAAAACTCTGTGAGGGAATCTTCCTCTCCAATAGGAGTCGTAACCCCAAGAGGATGAGGAGAATCCCACTGCTTTTTTCCTTTCTGACTTGCAATTTGGTCACAGACACAAGCATACCCAAAGAAGTGTGTGGTATCGTAGAGTAAGCTCCAGCTTTATGACTAAAGGTAAGAAGGGGAGTCCCAAGAAAACAGAAGGTACCAGAGAAATCACAGTGCTAGAAGAATTCAGAAAGGCAGTCTCATAAAGTTGTTTATGAAATTCTAGGCTTACCCTTTAACCCTGTGCATGCCTGGATCTAATCTCAATCAAAAAACCAAAAATATTGAGAACTGAACATATCACCTGCTTATCCAGACCTTAGATTGATCACTGGGTGGAACATATGCAGGATAGATTTGAATAGCACTGCAAAGGTTTTGAAAACTTAACTGAGGCTGGGCAAGGGGGCTCAGCCTGTAATCCCAGCACTTTGGGAGGTCAAGGTGAGAGGATTGCCTGAGCCTGGGAGTTTGAGACCAGCCTGGGCAACTTAGTGAGGCCTCGTCTCTACAATAAATCACAAAAATTAGCCGGGCGTGGTGGCATGAGACTAGTTCCAGCTACTTGGAAGGCTGAGGCGGAAGATCACCTGAACCCAGCAGGTCGAGGCTGAGGTAAGTGCGTGCCACTGCACTCTAGCCTGGGCGACAGAGTGAGACTCCAACTCAAAAAAGAGAGAGAGAAAAAAAAAGAAAACTGACACTGGAACCACCACTCATAAAGCAGGTAGAAATAGTGGAATGAATCTAACCAGGTTGTTTATCTACTAAAAGCAAAATGTCAACATTCTTGACAGAATTTAAATAAGACCAAGGGTCCTACAATAAAACATCAAAAATACCCAAGACATAATCCAAAATTACTAGGTATATGAAGAGCCAGGAAAATGCATGAGAAGAAAACAGACCTCAATGCCAAGAGGGTACAGATGGTGAAATTATCTCCTGGGAATTTTAAAGCAGCTATTGTACAAATGCTGCAATAAAGAATTGAAAATACTCTTGAAAAATGGAAAAAAAGAAAGTCTCAGCAGCGAAAAAGAATACATAAAGAACCAAGTGGAAATTTTTTAGAATTAAAAAATACAATAACTGAAATTTTTTTTTTTTGAATAACTGAAATTTTAAAAAAACTTACAGAATGAGCTCAGTAGCAAAAGAATGGAGATGACAAAGGAAATAGTCACTAAACTTGAACACAGATCATAGAAATTATCCAATCTAAATAAGAGAAGGAAGAATAAAAATAAAAAGTAATGACTAGAACCCCAAACATGTAGAAGTCAAAGACATGGGTCTAACATTTGTGACATCAGAGTTCCAGAAGGAGAGCAGAAAGTATATAGTTCTGAAAAAAAAGAGAGAAAAGGAAAGAGAAAAACAAAGAAAAAGGGAGGGGAGAGGAGGGAAGGAGGAAGGAAAAGAAAGGGTGAAAAGATATAAGCCCAGAAATTCAAGAAGTTCCATGTAGTGGGTTAAATGGTGGTACCCAAAAAGCTATGCTCATGTCCTAATTCTCAGAACCTGTGAATGTTATTTGGAAAAAGGTTCTTTGTAAATGTAATTAAGGATCTTAAGATGACAATAATATCATCCTGTATTATCTGAATGGGCCCTAAATCCAATAACAAGTGATCTTTTGTTTGTTTGTTTGTTTTTTTTTTTTTTGAGTTGCAGTCTCACTCTGTCGCCCAGACTGGAGTGCAGTGGCCGCTCCCGGCCACCGCAACCTCGACCTGCTGGGCTCCAGCGATCCTTCTGCCTCAGACTTCCAAGTAGCCGGAACTACAGGTGCACGCTACCACGCCCAGCTAATTTTTTGATTTATTGTAGAGATGAGGTCTCGC
>CAUYQG010282435.1:0-41650 GCA_963574415.1 Tarsius wallacei | reverse complement strand
CCTTCCCTTCCCTTTCCCTTCCTTCCTTCTTTTCTTTCCTTTCCTTTCTTTTTTTGAGTTGGGGTCTCACTCTGTTGCCCAGGCTGTAATGCAATGGCATAATCATGGCTCACCTCAGCCTCCACCTCCTGGGCTCAGGTGATCCTTTCACTTTAACCTCTCAGGTAGCAGGGACTACAAGTGTGTGCCACTGTGCCCAGTTAATTTTTATAATTTTTTTTTGTAGAGAAGAGTTCTTGCTATGTTGCCCAGGCTGGTCTCGAATTCCTGGACTCAAGTGATCCTCCTGTCTCAACCTCCCAAGCACTGGAATTACAGGCGTGAGCCATCGAGCCCAGCTCCTTGTCCTTTTCTGATTACTTCTCAAATGTCAGAGTGGATGGAGCCATGGAGACTGTTTAGTTGAAGGCTTGCTTACTTAGGCCACACGGGCTGTCATCCTCTGCCACAAACTCTTCTCTGCAGGACCCAGATAGGCCTTAGGATTCATCTCCACGTGGAATTCCAGGCCACCGCTTCAGACCAGCAGGGTTTACACAGGGTGTCTGCCATGCCCTGGCTTTGTCCAGCCTCTGTTGCCTAGGATTATTCTACTGAGTGGTGGGAGAATCAGAACTAGAATCTAGGGAGACCCAATTTTGTTTTGTCTATGTTACCTTCCTACGGTGTCCCCTCTGTGTGCGAGCATAGAGTATATTGTGTAAACCAGGACACTGGTGTGAAAGGGGTGCTGTCAATCATCATGCAGCCAAAGTGGGATGGTCTCTGGCTGCCTTATTTATAAACGCAAAGATGGCGGTGAGAAGGGGCTTCAGAAAAACCCTAAGGACACAGGCTCCATGGTTGACCTGGGGAACAAGGACCTGTTGGACATCTGAGTTGGGAGTTGGGCCTTGTTGGCATCTGACATCACCCCACTGTTCTGACAGCTGTAGCTCATCCTTGTTCTTGCGTTTGGGACGAACCCGGGCTGCCAGATGGGCCACCATCTTGTCCCTAGACCTCTGCCTTCAGGGACATAGGTGCCTGACACCCTTCACGTAGGAGCCATTTCAGGCCCTCCCAAAGCCCCCTCTGCAAAATGACTGTGTGTTGCTTTGTTCTTTCCTTGCTGTGAGCCAGGCTTCCTTTGGACTTCTGAGGTTGTCACTCACGCAGTGCCATCCTGGGCATTCCTCCAAGAAAGGCGACAAAGAATGGAGTCCCTCTTTTTACCCTTGATGAAAAATGACAGTGGATTTAAGAATAAGCTTAAACTTTCTGTCATTTTTCTCTTACTTCAAAAAGCAATACGTGGCTGGGTGCGATGGCTCATGTCTGTAACCCCAGCACTTTGGGAGGCGGAGGCGAGAGGATTGACTGAGCCCAAGAGATTGAGATCAGCTTGGGCAACTTGACGAGACCTCGTCTCTACAACAAATAAAAAAATTAGCCAGGCATGGTGGTGCATGCTTGTGGTTCCAGCTACTTGGAAGGCTGAGGCGGAAGGATCACCTGAGCCCAGCAGGTTGATGTAGGGATGGCCGTGAGTGTGCCATTGTACTCCGATCTGGGTGAAAGAGTGAGACTCCGATTCAAAACACTAACTTGTCTAGTAGCTTGAAGAGGTAAACATGGGAGGAGGAGGAGGAGGGGAGCGGGGGCCGTATGTCAAACCCACCATGTGGTGGTGCATGCTTGTAGTTCCAGGTACTTGGAAGGCTGAGGCAGAAGAATCGCCTGAGTCCAGCAGGTAGAGGCTGCAGTGGCCATGAGCATGCCACTCCTCTCCAGCCTGGTGTCAGAGTGAGACTTCAACTCAAAAGAAAGAAAAAAGCAATACATATTCTCAGTAGGAAAATAAGGCAATATAGATAATGAAAAATGAGGAAAAGGCATCTCACCATCTCACCCCTCAGATAACACAGTGGTCACACCTTCCTGTGTACTGTGACATTGAGTATGGCAGTCTGAGGCACTGGCCCCGTAAGAATATCATGAAGGTTCTGGGGAAAGATGTTACCAAGAACATGGGTGAAGGCCAGCCCAGGAACTGGTGTGAGTTAAGGGATTATCCTGGGTCCTGGATGAGATTGCTTCTGCCCACAAGTGAGCTGTGCAGTTCTTAAGGGAAAGATGACCTGTTCACAGGAGCCTTATGCTACTGCTGAGTATCTGTAGAGCCCACTGAGTGTCTGTGAAAGGGAACAGTAATAGTCCCCACTGCCATACGAGTGGAAGCCTATGTGCCTCGTGAGAACTAAACAATGCAACAATATACATGACTTGCCTGTCATCTGGTGGTGCTCAATCCCTCCCTGGTCATGGTTATTATTACAGAGCACTTCATGTGAAACCAAGATGCCAGCTTGGTTTTCTCCACCGTGTGGGTTGGCATACCCCTGGTGGGATGAGAAATGATTTCTTTTTTTGAGTCAGGGTCTTACTGTGTTACTCAGGCTGGAGTGCAGTGACCACAATCATAGTTCACCACAGCCTTTATCTTCTGGGTTGAGGCAATCCTTCTGCCTCAGCCTCCTGATAACTAGGATTACAGGTGCACACCACCACACACAGCTTTATTTTGTTGTAGATATGAGGTCTTGTAGTGTTATCCAGGCTTGTCTCGAACTCCTGGGCTCAAGCGATCCTCCCATCTTGGCTTTCCAAAATGCTGGGATTATAGGCGTGAGCCACTGCACCCAGACAACCTGAACATTTTTGGAAAGGTTTTTGACATCCAGGTTGATGGAAAAGTGTTTTTTAGTTAAATCCTAGCAAACTAAAAGTCTTAATGTACTTGAATACCCATTTTTTAGCAGTTGAGTTAAAAAATACACACACACACACACACACACACACACACACACATACACACACACACAGAAATAATGAAACAAGATCTTGCTATGTTGCCCAGGCTGATCTCGAACTCCTGGGCTCAGGCAACCCACCCGCCTCAGCTTTCCAAAGTGCTGGGATTACAGGTGTGAGCCACCATGTCTAGCCAGCAGTTGCGTTTTTAATGGCATTTCCAGAATCTCTGTGAATAGATTGACAAGTCTGATTTTCAAGGGCACATTGACCTCTAATTATTTTTCTAGTCCCTTTCCCAAAATGGCTATAAATAGTCTAGACCAGTGGTTCTGAGACTTCAGTCTGCTTCAGTGTCACTTGGAGGGCATGTTAAAATCCAGATTCCTGGGTCCCAGATCTAGGAATTCGAATCCAGTAGGTCTGAAATATGCTGGGTATTTGCATTCGTAATCAGTTCCCGGGGGGTGTGGTCCGGGGACCACACTTTGAGGTCTGCTGGTCTAGATCTGGAACATACACGATATCAGGGTTGGAATGTTGTCTAAAATTAGACTATGACCCTGAGTCTCAATGCCGAAAAATCTAGATGCTTCTGCTGGTGAAGCTTTTGAAAATTCAGCTGACAGCATTCAAAGCATAATAAAAACACAAGCGTCTACACATTTCTGAGTTCTGGTGCAAACAAAGAAAACACTTCCAAAACACATTTTCCTCATCGTATCAGCAACTGCACATTCCAGTGGCCCCTACTCCCCTTTGGTGGTTTTGGGAGACATTTTATCAGGTGATTATCTTCAAAGCAGGACAGTGAGTTTGCAGAAGCCATCTGGTTAATCCCTATTTTAAGGACAAATATTAACTGGTCTTTTATTATCCCCATGAGCAATTTATTATTATTATTTTTTTAAGTCAGAGTCAGTCTCACTCTGTGACTGGAGTGCAGTGGCACAATCACGGCTCACCGTGGCCTCAATCTCTTGGTCTCAGGTGATCATCTTGCCTCAGCCTCCCAAGTAGCTGTGACTACAGGCACATGCAACCATGCTCAGCTAATTTTTAAATTTTTTTTATTTTTGTAGAGATGAGGTCTTGCTATGTTGTCCAGGCTCAGCCTCCCAAAGTGCTGGGATTACAGGCATGAGCCACTGCGTCCAGCTATATTATTACCACAAGCAGTTTTAAAGCCTTGACTGAGGAGGAACCAAGGGTGGTGGTCTAGGCATGATCCTGAGGAGGTGGGGAAGAGTGGTAGGCACCCCAAAGGTTGGAATCTGGGCTTAGCCCTCAGCCCTTGACTGGTATAGAGAAGCCCAGGGCGGATTCCAGGCCCATTATCTTCCACCAGATTTTCTTCACTAGAATGCCCCACTGCATCAGCCTGGCCTCAGCCTCCCATCTGTAAGAGGGAGACTGTAGCCTTTTAACTGCATTGGCAGAGTCTTGGTGTTGCATGGAGTCGCTTGAAGGTCTCTAACGAAAGAGGGTTTCTGGGTAGGAGGGTGCCTGTGGCCTTCAAGAAGAGCATCTCTCTTGACTTCTGTACGTTGGCTTCCTTTTTTTTTTTTGAGTGGGAGTCTCACTCCGTCACCCAGGCTGGAGTGTAGTGGCATGCTCACGGCCACTGCAGCCTTGGCCCACTGGGCTCAGGTGATCCTTCCACCTCAGCCTCCCAAGTAGCTAGAACTACATGCACGTACCGCCTTGCCTGGCTAATTTTTTGATTTATTGTAGAGACAAGGTCTTGCCAAATTGTCCAGGTTGGTTTTGAACCCCTGGACTCAGGCAATCCTCTTGTCTCTGCCTCCCAAAGTGCTGGGATTACAGGCGTGAACCACCACGCCCAGCTTGTACACTGGCTTCTATGGGATGCTTTGTTTGAAGGGTGGTACTCGTAGCTTAAAAAGAATTTGAGGTCTGATGACCTCTGGGGTCCCTTCTATTGCTAAAATTCAGAACATTTGATCCCTTTATAAGTCATCATACGAAGAGTCCTTGAAACCCTGCTTCTAGGTCTTCAGCTTTGTGTCTCAGTTGTGGGTGAATTTTTGGTAAAATTAAGATGACTGGAAATTCTCACCATACCCTCTCCTCAGTAGTCTCAAGAAACACTGAGGAAAGGTAAACACCACCCAGAGGGACCGGCTCAAGGTCTTCACTCAATACTCCTTGCCCTCTGGCTGGATCTAGCCATGCCTCCTTGAGGGAGTAGCTACATCCCCAGGGTTGAGAATTGCTCCAAAATGAATACTTGGATTTTTTTTTCCGTCATGTGGTCCAGCTGTCAATCAAGATGATGGTCATGTGACTCATGCTGGCCAATCGCAGTTCTATCTCCTGAGGGAGCGATGCTGAGATGAATTCATTCATTCTGAGCTGGGTTCATTCATTTCTGCTTCTTAGATTCTTGGTCCTGCCCTGCTTTCTGTCCTTTATGAGACTTGGCTGTTTTTAGGTATTTCATAAATTATCCAGGATTTTTCTGGTTCCTCAGCCCTTTCCTATTGCTGGAAAGAGTCAGGCTTCCCTTTGTCTACCATTTCTCTCAGGAAGGGACTTCATATGATAAGCCTGGGTAGTTCAGAAAGCCAGGCACCAGGATGTCCAAGGGACCTGTCTGTGGGGTAGGAATCAAGGGATAGAAATGTCTTGATTTGAAGAAATGTACCAGCAAGGGTCTTCTCTCTCAGGCTGGGCAGTGAGCGTCTTCTGGAAGAAGGAACACCACTATTGAGTTTGCATTGAACTCTTCCTAAATGTCCATGGGACACAGGATGTGAGGTCTCATCCTCAAGGCTTCAGACAGGTCATCTCCTGAAGACAGAGCTCATTTATTAATCACATGAATGAGCTCAGATGTTGAATACCCATAGTGAGATTTCATATGCATGTAGTTTGGACAGTTCAAAGCCCTGGATCTGGAGAAATGTGTCCCTTATTGTGGTTTGGTCCAGTCTTCTGATTTAAAACAAAAAAGCAACAATCTTTAGGACATGTGTGGGTTTATTCAACGGAGCAATTTTCCCACAAGTCCTTGTTTCTCCCCTCCGGCAGCGGTGCTGGTGGCAGCAAGGGTCCAGTGTCAAGGCTGGGAATTGGGAGGTGCTTGGAGAAAGCAGGCAGGAGGGTCCAAGGGCCTGGGGGTGAGAAGCCAACTGGATATTGGTGTCCCCCTTCTGTCTGAGGGGCTCTCACCTGATCACTCAGTGCAGGCATCCCCGATGCCCAAAAAAGTGTTTCAGAATCTTCAGAGGAAAGGACTTGGGAACTGGAAATTCAAGCGCAAGGAGGCTGGAGCAGAGCCTTGGAGGAGACAGGAAGAATGAGATGCTTGATCATGCCTCCAGTTGATTCTGGAGAGCTGCACAGTCCTGGATGGAGCTACCAGCCACAGGTGGCTGCAAAGCAACTGAAATGTGGGAGCATGAGTTGAGATATGTTATAAGGTTTCAAAGACCTCATATGCTGGGTGCGGTGGCTCATGTCTATAATCCCAGCACTTTGGGAGGCTGAGGCAGGAGGACTGCTTATTTTTATTTTTATAGAGATGAGGTCTTGCCAAGTTTCCCAGGCTGGTCTCGAACCTGTGGACTCAGGAAGTCTTCTCACCTCAGCCTCCCAAAGTTCTGGTATTATAGGCATGAGCCACTATGCCCGGCCTGAGCCCAGAAATTTGAGACTAGCCTAGCAATATAGCAAGACCTCGTTTCTACAAAAAAAATCAAATTTCATCTTTTTTGTCTTCTACAAGAACAATCCAGAAACCAAGTGCCTTTCCTATGAATACAGTCCCAAGGCCTTGCTGGAACTGAAACCCGTGTAGTGCAGGGATGGGTGTGTCTCAGACTACCTTGGCCAATCCACATATCTTTGATGGTTTTTTATTTCTTTATTTTTGAGTCAGAGTCTCACTCTGCCCAGGCTGGAGTGCAGTGGCATGCTCACGGCCACTGCAGCCTCGACCTGCTGGGCTCAGGCGATCCTTCCACCTCAGCCTTCCAAGTAGCTGGAATTCCAGGCACACACCACCAAGCCTGGCTAATTTTTTGATTTATTGTAAAGATAAGGTCTTGCCATATTGCCCAGGTTGGTCTCGAACCTGTGGGCTCAGGCAATCCTCTCACCTCTGCCTCTCAAAGTGCTGGGATTACAGATGTGAGCCACCGCGCCCGGCTCTTTGACAGTCTTGACTCTGTCCAAGTGTGGAGAGTGTCTCTGAAATATTTTACCTAAATCACACCCATGTATCCACCTTTATGAATGAGAGTCCATTGCTAATATTCATCATGCTTATTAATAAGTCAGTAAAGATCTACTTCCCAAGACCTCAGGGAAGTGTGTGCATGGCAGAAATGTCTTGGGAGAGTGGGGTCCCTGATGAACCTAGGCAATGCTCCCCTTGGTATTATACCAAACACGCTAAAGTATTTAAGTCAATTCCAGATATCACAGCACAATTAAGAGCATTAAGAGCATTTGCAGATCTTGTTCTGGTTTATCCAAATAAGATCAGTGAAATGGAAGTCAGTGAACTGTCCGAAAGTTTGTTGAGAAAATTCAACATTTTATGATCCATGTCATTTCCAACTTTAAAGGAACAAATGCTGTCCACAAAAGCAGTCATTCTAAAAAATGCATTTTTGTGTTCAAGATACATCTTTTTAAGGTAAATACTAACAGTCCTTGGGAGAAGAACACTGTTAGAATATAGATTTCAGTATTAAGGGAAAACGATTTTTCTGTTTTAGTCTTAGAAACTCAACTCACTGATGATGAGCTATAGAATGAATATAGATGTTGCTTAAATGTTAGGGCTATTTGCTATGTAAATATACCCTAACTCCCTGATCTGTCTGCATCAAGGTTTCTCAGCCATGGCCTTGTTCACATTTTAGGTTAGAGAATTCTTTTTTTTTTGGGAGGTGGTATAGCTGTCCTGTGTAATGTAGGATATTTACACCTCCTGGCCTCTACCTACTTGGTATCAGTGGGAACACCCTGCCACACAAGCAGTGACAAAAATTTCTCCAGGCTGGGTATAGTGGCTCATGCCTGTAACCCTGGCACTTTTGGGAGGTGGAGGTGAGAGGAAGATTGCCTGAGCTCAGGAGTTCGAGACCAGCCTGGGCAACTTGGCAAGAACTTGTCTCTACAATAAGTCAGATAATTAGCTGGGCAGGGGGGCACGCGCCTGTGGTTCCATCTACTTGGAAGACTGAAGTGGAAGAATCTTCTGAGCCCAGCAGGTCAAGGCTGCGGTGAGCTGTGGTTGTGCCACTGCACTCTAGCCTGGGAGACAGAGTGAGACCCCGACTCAAAAAAAAAAAAACAAAAAAACAAAGGAAAGAAAGAAAATAAAAGAATCTTTAGATGTAGATGTTGCCAAATATCCCACTGGGGACAGAGTCACCTCCCTCCCTCCTCTCCTACTCTCAAACTCTTCCCTTCCTCCCCCTCCCACACTGAGAACTACTATTCTAGGCCAGGTCCTAGAACAAGGCAATGGGCTAGCCCAATGCCTTGGTAGGATGCAAAACCTCAGACCCCCTCCTAGACTTACTGAACCAGGATCTGCATTTTTTCTTTTTAAGTAGGAGTCTCACTCTGTCTCCCAGGCTGGAGTGCAGTGGCATACTCACGGCCACTGCAGCCTCGACCTGCTGAGCTCAGGCGATCCTTCCTCCTCAACCTTCCAAGTAGCTGGAACTACAGGTGCACACCATTGCACCCTACTAATATTTTTGGATCTTTGTAGAGATGAGGTCTCACCAAGTTGCTCAGGCTGGTCTCAAACCCTTGGGCTCAGGCAATCCTGTCGCCTCTGCCTCCTGAAGTGCTGGGATTATAGGCATGAGCCACTGTGGGCCCAGCCAGAATCTGCATTTTAATGAGCCCCCAGGTGGTCTGTGTGCTCCTGCGCCTGGCTGAGTCCACACCTGTGCTCTGGGGTGCATGCAGCGGGACACATGACTCTTTCTCGTTGCAGGAGGCTGATGAAGCCTTGCTGCATAACCTGCGCCTTCAGCTCGAGGCCCAGTTTCTGCAGGATGATATCAGCGCAGCAAAGGACAGGCACAAAAAGGTAACTGTGGCCCCTTAAAGGCTCTGTGCAGAAAATCCAGACAAGCCCAGGTCACTAGGACTGGGAGCAGAGACGGCCAGAGGGGCCTGCCTGGGTGGGTACTTTCCCTTGAACCAGATGGAGTGGGCAGGTCACTGGACTGCACTTGGTGAGCCGGATGAGTATGGGGGGAGGCAGGAGTGGGTGTGTTGTCAGGGGGCGCGTGCTGGGAACTGGTATCTATACTGTACATTGCAGTTTATAATGCAATGTTATATAGATCTGTCTTGATGAAGCCACAGTCCGTCAACTGTTTCAGCTCAGAAAATGCAAAAAAGGTGTTGTTTTCAGCTCTGCCTGTGAGCCCATTAATTGAAGGCACACAATTATTCAGGAGCTCCCTCTCCTAAGTGCTCTGACCTCCCGCAATCCCCCCAGCTTCTCACAGACCTGACTTTGGTGATCCTTGTGTATGGGAAAGATGAAATCCTGTAGCTGGGTAACCTGGAGTGAGGGAGATCTCTGAGCTGAGTTGCATTTTTCATCTTTTCTTCTTACTTTCTGAGTCAGTCTCACCCTGTCACCCAGGCTGGAGTGCAGTGGTACGCTCACGGCCACCACAGCCTCGACGGTGGGCAATCCTTCCGTCTCAGCCCTCCAGGTAGCTGGAACTACAGTTGTGCGCCAGCATGCCTGGCTAATTTTTTGATTTATTGTTGAGTTGAGGTCTCACCCAGTTGCCCAGGCTGGTCTCCAACCCCTGGACTCAGGCAATCCTCTCGCCTCTGCCTCCCAAAGTGCTGGGGTTACAGGTACTGGCTGTCTCTTCATCTTTAAAATGCGAATGCAGACTCTCCTTGCCAGCGCAGCTGTGTGGGTGAGCTAGGACCCTGGCCCTGCCTCTGCTTTTTTCCCTCTCCAGTGGACTCTGTCCATCCCCCACTTACTGCCAGTATCTGCAACTTTGCCTGAGTTGAGCAGACTCTCCTTGCCAGTGCAGCTGTGTGGGTGAGCAGGACCCTGGCCCTGCCTCTGCCTTTTTCCCTCTCCAGTGGACTCTGTCCATCCCCCACTTACTGCCAGTATCTGCAACTTTGCCTGAGTACTTTCTCCAAGCAGCTAAGGATGCTCTGTCTGATAGGGAAGCACTGGGGAACAACTGCCCCCTGGAGCACCCTGGGGTGAGGGGAGAAGGGAGGACACGGTGGTGGGGGGGGAGCTGACTGGAGTTGGTGTATATTAACACCCAGACTCCCTCTTGCCTGTGTGGGCTGACTCTGAGGCTCCTGTTCTTTTCTGGCTCCCAGAGATCCCCACCAGAGTGGAGATCCTGGTGCCCAAGGTGGTGCCCTATTTTTTTTTTAGTTGAAGTCTCACTTTGTCACCCAGACTGGAGGGCAGTGGCACCTTCACAGTCACTGCAGCCTCACTCTCCTGGGCTCAGGTGATCCTTCCTCCTCAGCCTTCCAAGTAACTGTAGCCACAGGTGTGTGCCACCACGCCTGGCTAATTTTTTGATTTACTATAGAGACGAGGTCTCGCCAAGTTGCCCAGGTTAGTCTTGAACCTGTGGGCTCAGGCAATGTTCTCACCTCCACCTCTCAAAGTGCTGGGATTACAGGCGTGAGCCACCTCACCCTGCTTGGTGGTGCCCTATTGATAACACACCGCACGTGGGCTGCCCTCCCTTCCTGCCTCCCCTTCCTCTCTACTAGCTGTGTTTCCTGGCATCGTCACCCAAGTTTGCACTCAATTATTTGCACTCACGTACTTCTCCCAGCATCTGCTTCTGTGGAAACCAAACTAAGATGTTGTGGCCATGTGGACACAACTGGGGCTCGGCAAGTGCTTACAAACCTTCAATGTTCTTCTTGCCTCAGTTGCACCTGCATCAGTGCAACAGGCCTGTGTCCTCCTGCCGAGGTCCCTCCATCTTCCCATCAGGCCCAGCCCTTTCTTCCCCTCCATGTACCTTCTCGCTTCTGCTCTGCCTTATGGAATCCTGGCAGCAGTTTTGAAGCAGCTCAGAGCATTCTTCAGGGGCATTTAGAATGATGATGATGATGATGACAGCTCACTTTCTGAAGTGTCCCTGTGTTGTCGCATTGGATCCCAATGAAAGCCCGATGAGAGAGTGCTCAGGTCGGGTTCCCTACACAAAGAACCCGAGGTAGTGATTTTTGTGCCGTTGATGTCTTGGTGGAGGGCTCAGGAGACAAAGGGAGGGAGGGGAAGGAGCCAGGTGGGCCAGGGAGGAGCAGAGAAAGGTGTGGTCTTAGTGGGAGGGAGGTCTGGCCCTATCTCATGATCTCACAGGGGGCCTGGTTCCGCCTTGAGTCAAGATGGCTGGTCTCTGTACTCCTGTACCAGGCAGTACAGAGGCAGTACAGGCCTGGGCTGGGGACAAGGAGGGACCTGTGTAGTTTCCTGGACAAGATGGTTGTCTGTTGACCAAGGGCCACTCCCTGGAGAGGGCTGTGCCACCTGTCATCACTCACAGAGCTGGGGACAGGTGTGCTGGCTGGGAGAGGGCCTCAGGTATCCCTATAGATAGTTGTCTCTGTTTCACAGAAGAACTTGCGTTTTCAATTTAAATAGCTTACCCGAGGCCACACGCATCTAGGAGGTCACTCAGTCCAGGCCTGACTGACCAATGCCTGTTCTTTGAAACATGGCCCTCTGCTGGTGTCAGAGACGGTCTTTGTACCCTTCAGTTCCTCTTTTTACTCTTCTGTTCATGCCTCTGCCATCTAGGGTTCTGTGAAGACAGAGCAAAGGACCAATGGAAGTAAAGGGAAATGGAGAAATAGACCATATACCGAACCTCAGGTTATTCATCTGCTCTGTTTTCCTTTTTTTTTTTTTTTTTTGAGTCAAGGTCTCTGTTACTCAGACTGGAATGCAGTGGCATGATCATGACTCACCTCAGCCTCGAACTCTTGGGCTCAGGTGATCCTTCTGCCTCAGCCTCCCGAGTAGATGGGACCACAAGTATGCACCACCATGCCCGGCTAATTTTTTGATTTTTGTTTTGTTTTGTTTTGAGTCGGAGTCTCATTCTGTTGCCCAGGCTGGAGTGCAGTGGCATGCTCATGGCCAACGCAGCCTTGACTTGCGGGGCCCAGGCAATCCTTCCATCTCAGTCTTTCAAGTAGCTGGAACTACAGGCATGGGTCACCACACCCAACTATTTTTTAAATTTATTGTAGAGATGAGGTCTCATCATGTTGCCCAGGCTCGAACCCCTGAGCTTAGACAAGCCTCTTGCCTCCACCTCCCAAAGTGCTGGGATTACAGGCGTGAGCCACCATGCCTGGACTGCCCTATTGTTCTTGTGATGAACCCACAACATGGTGGGCACAGGGGGCAGGCCCACCCATGGTGGTGAATTTGTCACTCTCTTCTTTATCCTCAACTCCATCACGGTGTCAGTGGAACATGTGAAAATGTTCATTCCTGGGCCCGCCTGGTCCTTGAGGGAAAAACTCAGGCAGCTCGAATTACAGTGAGAATGTTCCCTCTCCTCACAGAATCTTCTGGAAGTTCAGACCTATATCAGCATCCTGCAGCAGATCATGCACACCACTCCTCAAGCCACCATCGTGACGAGCGGGATGAGGGAGGTAAGAATTGGAGCGGGAAAAAGCCAAGCCATGCTGGAGGGAGGCTGAATCTGGAGAACTTTCTTCCACCTCTGTGGGCCCAGTGCACCCCGGTAGAGACCCAGGGAAATGTATCAGGTTGGGCTGTGAGGGCAGCCATGGGAGCTTGACTCTCCCACCCCTCACTCCTTTTTTTTTTGAGTTGAAGTCTCCCTCTGTCACCCAGGCTGGAGTGCAGTGGCACACTCATGGCTCACCACAGCCTCAACCTCCTGGGCTTAGGCGATCCTTCTGCCTCAATATTCCAAGTAGCTGGGATGATAGGCGTGCACCATGGCACCGAGCTAACTTTTTTGTAGAGATGAGGTGTCTCTATTTGCTGAGGCTGATCTTAAACTCCTGGAATCAAGCAATCCTTCCGCCTCAGCCTCCCAAAGTGGATTACATGAGCCACTGTACCAGCCTGGATTCTCACTTGAATTTTGCTCTTGTGTTCTGCTCTTTTTTTTTTTTGAGACAGGATCTCACTCTGTTGCCCAGACTGGAGTGCAGTGGTACAATCATATCTCACTGCAGCCTCGAACTCCTGGGCTCAAGGGATCCTCCTGCCTCAGCTTTCCAAGTAACCGGGACTGCAGGTGCACGCCACCTCTCCTAGCTCTGTTTATTTAGACATCTGAGGCTACAGACTGTGTCCCTGACTGTTGTCTTAGGCATTTCTTGAGAATTTTGAGCTGCTCTTCCTTACACACTTTATAAACAACTGCCAAACTGTCTTCTGAGATGGTGCCCATTGTGGTGTCCGCACCTGCAGTGTGTGAGGGTTTCTCTTGTTCCATGGCCTTGCCAGCGCTGGGTATGGACACGGGGTTTGGTTTGCTTTCGCTCTCCTCGTAGCCATGTTGTGTATCTCATCCCCTCCTGGCTAAGGGCGTTGAGTACCTTTTCATGTGCTTATCTGCCATTCATGTGTCTTTTTGGTTGAAGTATCTGCTCAAATCTTTTGCTTATTTAAAAAACATTGGGACCCTTGCTTTCTTGTCCCCCTTATCAACCTGATTAGAAACAAAGGGATCCTCAGACACAGTGAGTGAATATTGTTTCAAGACCGAGCTCTGCTGATGATTGTGTTCGTCTGTGGTGTGAACACGACTGGGAAAGGACAGAGATTATTGACAACGATTTGTAAAAACTGGGGATGTGGATGCGAAATCTATTCCCGATAAAACTCTCCAAAGTCCCTCTTCCCTCGGCCCTCTGGCCGCCCAACAGGATGGTGACGTGTTTTGTTCCTAGTGTGGTTTATGGAGTTTTGTGATGCATACTGTGATGCATGTGAGAGTCAACTGAAAAGGATGAAAATGAAAGGAAAAATGTTACTGTGCCCTTTCTCCAGGATTGTGGTAGGCTAGTATTGGCCAGGGGAGTGCAGGTCATTTTTATGGTCGCCCGGTGATCTTGTGGTCTGTGCTCAGCATGGGTTCCTTTCTGCTCGGCTACCCTTCGTCCGCATCTTTGAGGCAGGGAGGTGGGGGCTGAGACCACAGAGAAACAAGAAGGACAGAGACAGAGACTGAGAGACACATGGAGAGAGAGCAACAGAGGGGGCTGGGGAGAGAGAGACACATGCCTCCGTGCCTTGAGAGACTCAGTGGAGGAGGCCCCCTCTGCCGTGTGGCTTGAGTCCATCTTCTCCCTGTGGTCCAGCCATAGGACTAACCCACACTTTTTTCCAGCATGCTGGCTTGCTCTGGCTTCCTGTGTGCTGTCTTGGTGCTCCGGCCACTTTGCAAGGTGTTTGTAAGCAAGAGGTTGCTGCCATGACTGGTTTGGATGCAGGGAGTGTTTGACGTAGAGTTGGTTTCTGATTGTGCGCGGCTTTGAGTCAGGGTGTGTGTCAGAGTCCCTGCTCCAGGGCAGTCAGGCTGCTGTGAAGCCATCAAATGTTTTTGCATAGAAATGACGAGGCAGGGGTGGAACAGGGGTGGCTGCTTGGCAGAGTCTGGGAAGGTTGAAGAAGGCCTTCCTTCCAGGCCATTCTGTTTCTGCTTTACCTGATGGGGCTGATGGCGCCTGCTCTGGGCTGTGGTAATGTCTTAGCATAGTGGGTGGCTCAGAGCACAGACGGATGATTGTTTTCATAGACACAGAAAACAGAGCCCAAGGAGCATCTGCCTTGCAGGTTTCCCTTTTGACAGGAGGGAAGACAGAGGCTGTGAGAGTCCAAAACCTCTTCCAGAATCCCTTAGTGGGTTTTTGACACTACCAGGTCTCAGCTCAGGTCTCCTGATGCTCTGTCTCTGTGCTTTACACTCATAAGATGGTTCCGACTTTGAAGACAAAGTGAAAGGCGTTGACGGTGGCTGCTGTAGCCTGTCTTAGTCTGCTTGGGTTACTGTATAATGGGGACATCTTAGACCAGGCATTTACACAACAGACGTTTACTTCTCACAGTTCTGGATATTGGAAGTCCAAGATCAATGTGCTCGCAGAATCAGTGTCTGGTGAGGACTCTCTTCCTGGCGTGCAGACTGCTGCCTTCCTGCTGTGTCTCATGTAGCAGAGAAAGAGAACATGCGTGTGCTAGAGAGGGACAGACAGAGAGATAGATAGAGACAGAGAGAGAGACAGAGAGAGATAGAGACAGACACAGAGAGACGGAGAGACAGACAGAGACAGAGACAGAAAGACAGAGACAGAGAGAGAGAGGGAGAGAGAGTGTGCTCTGGTGTCTCTTCCTCTTTATGTAAGGGCGCTATTCCCATCATGGGGTTGCCACCCTCAAGACTTCATGTAATACTAATCACCTTCCAAAGGTTCTAATGCCATCTCCTTGGGGGCCAGAGCATGAACACATGAAGTTAGGGGACACAGCAATCTGTCTGTACCAGGGCCCTTACCTTCTCTGCCTTCTGCCTGATTGCATTTCCTTTCCCGCATGCGTCTGACTCTGGTCTTCTTTGTGCAGGAGAAGTTCCTGACGGAACGGGAGGTGACCGCCCTGCGCAGTCAGCTGGAGGAGGGCCGGGAGGTGCTCTCCCACCTGCAGGCGCAGAGAGTGGAGCTGCAGGCCCAGGTACCCTCGTGTCTGTGCGACAGGGTCCCCCACACATCCTCCCGGGGGGTCCCAGACACACATACTTATGTAGTGCGAGTTGTCACACTGCACACAACTGTGTACCTGGCAGAAACGGGGCCTCTGAGTGGGTGACTGAGCACCAAGGGGTTTCCCAGGATGCCCTTAAACTGGAGAGTTCTGGGAATGTGGGGACAAGGCCGTGCTCATTCCTGGCCCCCCAGAAGTGCCCTCAAGACTCCTTGGGGTCATGCCCTCCCACCAAGGGTGAGGCTGTCCCATCATGATTCATTTTACCCTAGTTGAACTTGGTAAGAATAAGAAGAAATGGACACTTGCTGAGAATTTTTTTTTTTGAGTTGGGGACTCACTCAGTCGCCCAGGCTGGAGTGACATTATGGCTCACCGCAACCTCGACCTCTTGGATTCAGACGATCCTTCTGCCTCAGCCTCCTGAGTAACTGGGACTTCAGGCGTGTGACACCACACCTGACTAATTTTTTGATTTTGTTGTAGAGACGAGGTCTCACTATGTTCCCTAGGCTGGTCTCAAACTCCTGGGCTCAAACGATCCTCCCACCTTGGCCTCCCAAAGTTCTGGGATTACAGTCATGACCCACCCTGCCCAGCCTTCTTTTGGGATTTTTGTCCTCCACTTACTCAGACCCATGCTTCCGGTTTTTCTTGTTAAGATAAGATTTGTCCTTTGGAATTTGGTGACACATTTGGAAAAAGCGTCAGTGTTTGCCTCAGGTTAGGAATGTGCTGGTGTAATATACCCATTTCTACCCTGACCCCTTTTGGGGAAAGCTTAATTTGGAAACTGAACTCAACAGAAAAGCCCAGTCTAGCCCATCTTCCTTGTTTCCTTCTGTTTTTTTTCTCTCATTACCACACGGCGGGTCATTCTGATGGGGACGATGGGGTTTAAATATGGCACCTTCATCCTCTGTGTCACCACATTTCCCAAATCAAAAAGTAAATTGGCTTTCTATTTGACAAGTCCCCAGAAGGGATAGGAGCACAAAAAACTTAAAAAGCCGACTCTCCAGAAACCTGGAACATCCAGATGCGATGTGTCACCTGTCTCTGTCCTGTCATTGCTCACAAAAATTGGAAAAGGAAAAAAGCAAAGCCACAGCTAGATGTGGCACTTTTCATCGCTATTCAGGGCCCCCCATCCACGCAGGGCCTCATCTCGGGACCTCAACGTTCAGGTATCCCAGTGCCCACCCCAACACACATGGCACAAAACTCACTGTGTGGCGGCTCTCGGGAGCTGCAGGAAAGCAAACCAGGATTTGTGGTGGGTTCCTGAGCTCAAGGCCATAGCTTGAATCATGCCCTTGAAACTCACCCTTCTCATAAGATGGACCTTGCCTCAGGGACCAGAGGCCTCGTCTTGGTGACTTTGGTTGCATGTGATGTCTTCTGAGGATACATGTGATGTATATATGTGCATGTGACCAGGAGACTGGATGCAAACCCAGTCGTGGTCATAGGGACCAGCATTTTCCATGGCTACAGCTCATGATGGGACCCATAGTGGATTCAGTGGGTCTCCAGGCATTGGCAGAGCCATCACCTGCGCTGGACTAAAATGGAATAAGGATGGGCACGCAGAACAGGTCAAAAGGCGGGCTTTGTTTTGTGGCCCCTTTGACTTGTATCTTTCTCTATTTGTTCAAACTCACTGCACATGCGTGTGTCTGGTAGATGCGTGTATGAGTAGTGGGTTTTTCCCAGGGCTGTGGTGACAGCGTTGACACCACTGCTGGGATCCCGAGGAAGATGACGAAGCCCAGCCTGATGTAAACTCCAGCTCTGGGACAAAAAGCATCTACACACGTGTATGCATTTGCTGAATATCCAAATGGGACATTCCTCAGGGATGAACCTGACTTCTGAGACCTTGAGGTGACACTGTCCAGCTGGCCATCCCTTCCTGCCCTTGGTGGCTACAAGAGAATGTGCTAGCTTTACTCTGACGTGTCGCCTCTCGAAGGCAGGATCTTAACCTCCTCTTCTGTGCCGCCCCTGACATCCCCCTCCTTGGGTGGTCTGATGAGGGTGTGGACCCCAATGTTAAGAGCAGAAAGCACCAATCCTTACAAGGAAATCTTGAAGCAGATGTCAAAATACCACCAAACCCTTTCATAGGAAACAGGCTCAAATCTGGTAACAGAATCGAGCCATGTGTCTCATGAGACACGGTTGTTTCAGTTTTCTGTTGCTGCCTATGACTTCCCACATGGGGGACTTCACAGGGTCTCACTTAGAGCTACCCCTTTTTATGGGTCAGACATCCAGGGACTTCCTCTGGTTGCTCTGCTCTGGGTCTCACAAGCCTGAAATAAAAGTGTCGGCCAGCCCAGGCCCTCGTCTGGAGGTTCTTGGGAGAACGTGCTTGCAGCCTTGTTCAGGTTGTTGGAATTCGGGTCCATGTGTCTGTAGGACAGAGGACCCCTCAGGCTGGTGGTTGGGTACCTACTGCCTGTGTCCCTTGGCTTTGGGCCCTTCCATCTTCAGAGCCAGAAACAGTGTGTTGAATTCTTCTCGTGCGACTCATCTCTCTCTCTCTCTTTTTGAGTTGGGGTCTCACCCTGTTGCCCAGGCTGGAGTGCCGTGATATGATCACGGCTCACTGCAGCCTTGACCTTCTGGGTTCAGCTCCTTCTGCCTTACCCTCCCAAGTAGCTGAGATTACAGGCACGTGCCACCATGCTTGGCTAGTTTTAAAATTTTTTTGTCGAGATGATGTCTTGCTCTGTAGCCCAGGTTGGTCTTGAACTCCTGGGCTCAAACAATCCTCTGACCTCAGCCTCCCAAAATGCTGGGATGACAGGCGTGAGCCACCATACCCAGCCTCATTTCTCTGACTTTCTCTTCTGTATTTCTCTGACTTCTGCTTTTAAGGGCTTGTGCCATTAGGGGTAATCTAGAATAATCTCCTTTTTAAAATTTATTTTATTTTATTTTATTTTTTTTGAGTTGGAGTCTTACTCTGTCACTCAGGCTGGAGTGCAGTAGCATGCTCACGGCCACTGCAGCCTTGACCTGCTGGGCTCAGGCGATACTTCTGCCTCAGCCTTCCAAGTAGCTGGAACCATAGGAGTGTGCCACCATGCCTGACTAATTTTGTGATTTATTGTAGAGATGAGGTCTCCGCAAGTTGTCCAGGCTGGTCTTGAACCCCTGGACTCAGGCAATCCTCTCACCTCCGCCTCCCAAAGTGCTGGGATTATAGGCATGAGCCATCACACCCAGCTCTTTTTTAAAATTTACAATTAATGGATTCAGAACCTTAATTACATCTGCAAAGTCCCTTTTGTTGTGTAGCACACATTCATGGTTGTCACACCAAGGGGCAAAGGTCATGGGGAACAAAATTCTGCCTAATCTGTGCTAATTAAAACACAGACTTGGCTGGGCCCATCTACACGTTTCTCATTTAGTGGGTCTGGGGTGTGGCCCAGCAATATGCATTCTTGAGTGTCCGGGTGACGCTGATCTGCTGGTTCAGGAGACCTGCTTAGAGAGTCATGGGGCAGGGCAAGTCCCGGGAAGGGGACAGAATTCCCTACACGTGGTTCCTCTGAGTCCAGGCTTGGGTTCTCTGTAGCCTCATTCAAAATGTTCATGGCTGATTTTTTTGGTTGGTTTTAAAAGGTTTTGTGGGTTTCCGATGGAGTAGCTAAGCTGAGAGCCCTGAGAGAGACTGGGGCACACTTCCCAGCCAGGCCAGCACTGATTGGGGATGCAGTGGAGGAGGGGGAGAGAGAGCTTCTGGTAACCCAGGGCTACAACCTGGCTGGGCTGTGGCAGCTAGCTGGCTCTGCCTGTGGTTGAAGCATTCAATAGTTCCAGAATCCCCCTAGCAGGGGTCTTCAGGGTGAGGTCCCTGTCCCAGCAGCAGCGTCTCCTGGGACTTGTCAGAAATACAAATCCACGGCACATCCCAGGCCTACTGAACCAGAAACCCTGGGGCGGGCATGCTGTCTTCACAAGCCCTCCAGGTGACTCCGCGGGGCTCAGGGGGAGAGACTAGAACGGAGCCTGAAACTGGGGCTCCGGCCCGCTCCTTTGAGGAAGCCAAACAGACACGGAAGACCCATGGAGAAGGTGCTTCTTACAGGTAGAGGAGAAGGGGCAAGCAGTTCTGGTTCCCTAAATTGCATCAATGGACAGTTTCTGGGACAGGGAAGTGGAAAAAAAAAGAAATCATTGATGGCAAGGTGGAAACCTCCCGGGGCTCATTTCTCATGAGAGTCACTTACCACCATCTAGTGGTGAGGTTTGGTAAGACACTCAGTTTTTTTAAAAATTATTTTTTATTTTAAAGATGTGGGGCACAATTCGGGGTTAGGTACATAAGTGGTCATCGTGCCGGCAAAGTTTGGGTACTCTTAATGTTGTTATGTAGCTCCCCTTCCCTCCCCTGGCAGTGTCCCACTACTGCCAGTTCCTTTCTTATAGTGTTATGATAAATGTAATACTCAGATTTTTGTTTCTTTGACAAATCACTGAGACCTTGGACCCTGAAGCATCTGAGGTCCTAAGGAGACTAAGAGAGAGGGGGCTCCTCTCTCCAGATGTGGCTTGCTGTCAGATCCCTGCCTGGGTCCTGCCCTCTGGTCCAAGCAGAAACACAATAGGATGAAATTCAAGTTGGCACTTGACCATGGACCACTGCTCTTCTCTTCCTTTCCTGACCCCTTCTACCCCTTTACTTGTCCGTTTTCCCTTTCTGGAAGTCCCCTTCCTTCCTCAACACTCTGGACTGGCCCCACCTCCTCTGGGAAGCCTTCTTTCTCTGTGTTTTCCCCCCCATCGACCCTGGGCACATGTCATCCGCTGGACTGTGAGCTCCTAGGAGGGGGCCTGTGTCTCATTCTCTGGTGACCAGGCTGGTGTGGGTGGCACTTGAATTCGTTGCCTACTCCGATGTCCAGAAGGGTGCTCCCTATATTTTCTTTGAAGGTTCTTAGAATTTGAAGTTTTACATTGAAGTCTTTGATCCATTTTGGGTTGATTTTTGGATATGGTGACAGGCAGGGGTCTGGTTTCATTCTTCTGCATGTGGTCAGTCAGTTTTCCCAGCACCATTTGCTAAATATGGTTTCCTTTCCTCAATGTTTGTGGTTGATGGCTTTGTCGAAGATGAGATGCTTGAGGGACCATGTTTTTATTTAATTATTTGTATTCTTATTTTATTTTGTTTTTTAAGAGACAAGATCTTCCCACTACTACCAATCCCTTTCTTATAGTATTATGGTAAATGTCCAGGGTCCGCTTATAGGTGAGAACATGTACTCAGTTCTTTGTTTCTGCGATAGATTACTCAGTATTATAGACTCTAAATCCATCCAAGTTGCAAAGGGTGGCCCAAACTTTACCTGTACGATGTCCACCTGTATAATCCTGAATTGCACACCACATCTTTAAAGTAAAACAAAAGAAAAAATGAAAAAAAAAAAAAAAGAGATGAGGTCTTACTATGCTGCCGAGGCTGATCTTGAACTCCTGGGCTGAAGCAATCCTTCTGCCTTATGTTTTTATTATGGAACATTTCAAACATAGAAAAATGAGAGAACAGTCTCACGAGCCTTCAAGTCCCCTCCCCGATACGTGACCTCTCACATCATCCACACCCGTGCACTCCCTACGCTCCAGGTAAATCCAATGCTTCTCTGAGACTTAGCCTCAGAGGGGTCTTTTAAACCCACTGATTTCTTCAAAGCATTTCCTAGAGAGTGTGGACGCTGGTGTGGGTGAGAAGCTGTGGCTGCCCCAGGACTTAGGGGGTGTGACTTGGCGTTTGACCCGCAGGTGACTGGATCAAGATTTGTTTTTTAAAATGAGGAATAGAAACCCAGTCAAACCAGCTGAAACAGGCAGGGCCCTCTTGTTTTATTCTGCAATGATTTCAGGCCACGGAAAAGTTGCAAAATAACATAGAGGCGTCCAATATACCATTTCCCCCAGCTTCCCCACATGTTAACACTTAGTGACCCCAGGAGAAGGACGGGACCTCTTGTACTGAAGTCCTACTGGCTCCCCCACTCGTGTCTGTTCCTGGTCCAGGTCCCACTCACAGTTTAGGTGTCATGGTTTGTCCCCTCCCGTCTGGGGCAATCCCTCAGTCTTTCTTTCTCTTTCATGACCTTGATGCTTTTGAAGAGTCTAGGCCAGTGACTGCGTAGAACCTTACTCTGTTTGATTTTCTGTGATGTTTTCTCAGGATTAAACAGAGTGTCTCCATTTTTGGTAAGAACCCTGTGGAAGGGATGTTGTGTCCTCGGTGATGGCATTGGGTGACTGTGTCTTCATACAGGTGATGTTCACTTTGATCGCTTGGTGAGAGTGGTGTCTGCCGGGTTTTTCTCCGCTGGAGAGGTCCTGTTTTTCTTTTTCTTTCTTTCTTTTTTTTTTTTTTGAGTCAGAGTCTCACTCTGTCGCCCAGGCTAGAGTGCAGTGGCATACTCACGGTCACCGCAGCCTTGTCCCACTGGATTCAGGTGATCCTTCTGCCTCAGTCTTCCAAGTACCTGGAACTACAGGCATGCTCCATCACGCCCAGCTAATTTTTTGATTTATTGTAGAGACGAGGTCTTTCCAAGTTGCGCAGGATGGTCCTGAACCCCTAGTTCTGAACCCCCTCCCTCTGCCTCCCAAAGTGCTGGGATTACAGGCATGAGCCACTGTGCCCGGCCTATTATTCTTTCTCAAAGGAACAGTTATGAACAGCTGTTTGTGAAACCTGAGAGCAGGTGTGCGGCAGGTGCAGGGACCAGGCAGCTGCTCCCTCCGTCTCCCTCCCCTCCTCTCCCCCTCTTGCTCTCTCATCTCTGTCCGTCTCTTTGGCGTCCCTCCTCTGCCTGTCCAGAGAATTGCTTTTCCCGACGTCTCCATGCCCATCATGAGAGATCACTGCTGCAGAGTGGCATCTTCAGACCCCGTCTCTGTGTCTGAGTCTGGAGCCTGCACCCACTTGTTGCTATTTCTGAAGTCCCGTTCTGTATTCCCAGGAGATAGGCCAGCCTGGATCACGACCGCCCCTGGGCATTCCATAGCTCTGGACAGGAGAGTGGGGTCACCTTGCTGCCAGGACCCTTCCTGGGGGTAGAGTGGGACAGTTGTCAGACAAAGGGATGACACAGGCTGGACAGACATTTCCCAAAGTGCTGAGTACGTGTGCTTTTCTTCCCTCCCTCTGTAACAGATTGATGTCTGAGCACCTCTGGAGGCTACGATTTTATTTTTATTTTATTTGGGGTCTCACTCTGTCAGTCAGGCTGGAGTGGTATGATCACAGTTCACCACAGCCTTGACCTCCTGGGCTTAGGTGATCTTTCCGCCTCAGCCTCCTGAGTAGCTAGGACTACAGGTGTGTGCCACCATGCCCAGCAAATTTTTAAAATTTATTGTAGAGACAAGGTCTCACGATGTTGCCCAGGCCTGTCTCAAACTCCTGGGCTCAAGAAATCTTCCTGCCTTGGCCTTCCAAAATGCCGGTATTATAGGCATGAGCCATCGTGCGTGGCCTGGAAGCTAAGTTTTCAGGTAGGGAACGTCACTATCCCAAAACCAGGTCTCCAGAAAGTGAAGAACCAGGTTGTGATAGGAATTGTTGTCCCGCAGGGGTCCAGTGTGTACATTTGAGTCTGGGTATAGAAAATGCCTGTCGTGGTCAATCATGAAGTTGACCACAGACGCATGTCTCCTCCCTCCTGACTCAAGTGTGGCCTGTGGACCAGCACCTTTGACACCACCCGGGGATTGGAGAGAAGCCAGAATCTCTGCCTACCCTTTCTCCACTGTGGCAGAAGCCTGGCAACCTCAGGTGTTTCCGGTGCCCACTGCAGCTGAAGTGCAGCTGTAGGAGGAAGTAGGTTATTGTTTGTCTTATTTATTTTTTGAGTTGGAGTCTCCCTCCGTTGCCCAGGCTGGAGTGCAATTATGACTCACTGTGGCCTAGACCTCCTGGGCTCAGGTGATTCTCCCGCCTCAGCTTCCCGAGTAGCTGGGACTACAGGAGCATGCCACCATGCTTAGCTAATGTTTTTAGTTTTTATTTTTGTAGAGACAAGGTCTTTCTGTGTTGCCCAGGCTGGTCTTGAACTCCTGCCTCGGCTTCCCAAAATGCTGAGATTACGGGTGTGAGCCACTGGGCCCGTCCTGAGCCACTGTGCCTGACTGACTTCTTTTTTTTTTTAGTAGAAAGAGCACATGCTAAAATAATGATAAGAAGTGTATAGTAAAAACATAAAGCAGTAACATGGTTGTTTATTATCATTATCGAGTATCATGTACTGTGCATAATTGCACATGCTAGACTTCTGTACGATGGGCCGTGCAGTAGGCGTGTCTACATAGCATCATCACACCTGTGAGTAATGTGCTGCGTGACAATGTTATGACTGCTACGACGTTACTAGACGGTAGGAATTATTCAGCTCTATTATCATCTCATGGGGCCGTGTAGTATATGTGGACCATTGTTGACCAAAACATTGTTCTGTGGTGCCCGGCTGCACATTTAGAGGTCTCGATGCAGCCAGAGGCTCTGAAAGGAAATAGGAAACCACCAGTTTCTATTTTCCTGCCTTAGGTTTTACTTGCCCTGCATTAATATGTACACAGTGTTTCCCAGACGTTATCTTATGCATACATAAGTGCACACACACTCACACCCATTTTAACCACCACAGCATAAATGCAGCTCTGCTGATCAGGACTCGGGAGAAAATTAAAGTACTCTGGTCACTGAGTGAGAACAAGGAAGTTTTTCTCTCCCCAATTATTTCAGTAAAAGTAACATCGTAGCATCCTGTCTATTTAGTCCATGCTCTTTTAACTTATTTTTTGGCTATTAGTTTTTTTTGTTTTTTGTTTTCTTTGAGTTGGAATCTCACTCTGTTGCCCAGGCTGGAGTGCAGTGGCATGCTCATGGTCACCACAGCCTCAACCTGCTGGGCTCAGGCGATCCTTCCGCCTTAGCCTTCCAAGTAGCTGGAACCACAGCCATGCACCACCTTGCCCAGCTAATTTTTTGATTCATTGTAGAGACGAGGTCTCGTCAAGTTGCCCAGGCTGGTCCTGAACCCCTGGCCTCATGCAATTCTCTCGTCTCCACCTCCCAAAGTGTTGGGATTGCAGGAGTGAGCCACTGTGCCCAGTCTGGCTATTAGATTTAAGCTAATTTATTAAAGTATGACAGTTGTACTTTTTTGAATTGTACATATTAAACCCAGTAGTGGGTTTCTTTTATCTTCCAGTTTGTCATCTTTTTTTTCTTTTTGTGTCGGGGTCTCACTCTGTCACCCAGGCTTGAGTGCAGTGGCATGATCATGGCCACCGCAGCCTTGACCTGCTGGGCTCAGGGAATCCTTCTACCTCAGTCCCCCAAGTAGCTGGGACTACAGGCATGTGCCACCACCCCTGGTTAATGTTTTGGTTTGTAGAGATGGGGTTTTGCTGTGTTGTCCAGGCTGGTCTCGAACTCCTGGGCTCAAGCAATCCTCCTGCCTTGGCTTGCCAAAGTCCTGGGATTACAAGCATGCATCACCGCACCTGGCTCCGGTTCATCATCTTAGATGACCTTGGGGGCAGTTCTCCTATGGGCTAATCCCCCAGAAGGGCTGAAATTCGTACCAGGAGACAGAAGTTCAGTTTTCACATTCCTCTTTGGCTTAAGGATTCCAAAGTGACTCATGGCTAATCTCGGGTTGACAGAGAAACAAATAAAACAAAATTTCAAGTCCAGGTTCTTTCTCCTGGTGGAGTCCACATCTTGGGGTCAGGGTGGGATGGATTTTCTCACAGGGCGTCTTTGCCTGCAGACGACGACCCTGGAACAAGCTATTAAAAACGCCCATGAGTGCTACGACGACGAGATTCAGCTTTACAACGAGCAGATCGAGACCCTGCGGAAGGAGATTGAGGAGACAGAGCGGGTCCTGGAGAAGTCCTCCTACGACTGTCGCCAGCTGGCACTAGCCCAGCAGACCCTAAAGAATGAGCTGGACCGGTACCATCGTATCATCGAGATTGAGGGCAACAGGTAAGACAGTGTACCCGGCTCCCCCATCAGGCTGCTCACGCCTCCAACAGCCCTTGGTTGAGGGCCTACTGTGTGCCAGACACAGGCCTAGGCAGTGTGGACGTGGCTGGAAAGGAAACGCAAAACCCCCAACTTTATGGAGCTCCAAAGCTAGTGGGGGACACAGATGATGAACACATTTGTAACAGAGGGGGCATGACCTACAACTTGGGCTAGAGAGGAAGTTCTGGTAGGGAGGAGGGTGGTGATCATGGGGTGGTGATGGGCATACTTTACATCTTATGTAGGGTGGTCACAAAGGCCTTGGCAGTCTGCGCTTTGCCCACAGGCCTCTGGGGATATGTCCTGGCATGTGGGATGACCAGGAGTGTTGAATGAGATACTGTAGACAAGGTGCTTTACACGGCATCTGCACCCAAGGGGGGATGCTCAGAGGCACTGGTGGTGTCACTGAAGCCACTATCCCCATTCTCAGCACTTGCTTGGGTCAGTCTTGTGACTGTCAGTACTGTGGCTATCTGGCCCCTCCATGATGGAGCTGTGACTCAAACCACATGCACCTCAAGCCAGCTGGCAAATTCTCTCTCTCTCTCTCTCTCTCTCTCTCTCTCTCTGTCTCCCCACTGCGCACGCGCACGTGCACGCTCTATTTATTTTTTGAATCAAAGTCTCACTCTGTTGCCCAAGTTGAGTTGGAGTGCAGTGGCAAAGTCATGGTTCATCACAGCCTCAGCCTCCTGGGATCAGGTTATCCTCCCACCTCAGCCTCCCCAGTAGCTGGGACTACAGGCACACACCACCATGCCTGGCTAATTTTTTTATTTCTTTTTTCATGGTGACGAGGTCTTGCTATGTTGGCTAGGCTAGTCTCTAACTCCTGGGCTCAACCAATCCTCCCGCTTTGGCCTCCCAAAGTGCCAGTAGCTGGGACTACAGGCACACACCACCATGCCTGGCTGGTCTCAAACTCCTGGGCTCAAGCAATCTTCCCGCCTCAGCCTCCCAAAGTTCTGGGATTACAGGCGTGAGCCACTGTGCCAGCCTTTGTTTATTTCTCTCTCTCTCTGGCTGTGTCTAGCCATATCTATATCTATAGAGATTCATCAGAGGACAGGCTGGGAAGTCACCTGTGATTCTTCAATTCAGTCTAGCTGGTTTCCTGGGTTTAGAGTGAATTAAAAGAGAAGCCCCTGCAATTGAAGTACACCACAAGGAGCAGTTAGTTCTCCCTTCGCTCTGGTGCTCTCTGGGCTGTGAGTGCTCCAGCATTGAGCAGGAAAAGCAAGCTGTTTGTTTTTTTCCTCCAGTGATGGACAACGCATCTGGCGTCATTCCAGAGTATACGCATGTCCCAGTGAGCACTTTCTGTGTTCCTTTTGAGAATAAGCCTTGGATTATATTGTTTGTTTTGAGGGTGAGGTTTCACCAAAAGGTGACTGGATAACCCCTTACTTTTTTTTTTGTTGAGTTGGAGTCTCACTCTGTTGCCCAGGCACGCTCACAGCCACCGCAGCCTTGACCTGCTGGGCTCAGGCGATCCTTCCGCCTCAGCCTTCCAAGTAGCTGGAACTACAGGTGTGCACCACCACACCCAGCTAATTTTGTGATTTATTGTAGAGACAATGTCTTGCAAAGTTGCCCAGGCTGATCTCGAACCTCTGGACTCATGCAATCCTCTCGTCTTGGCCTCCCAAAGTGTTGGGCTTACAGGCGTGAGCTACCACGCCCGACTGGATACCTCTTTGTTTGTGTGTTTATGAGTTCTGATTGTGACATAATTTTAAATGGATAGAAAAGTTGCAAGACTAGAACACGAAACTCCTGACTACTCTCTATCCAGATTTGACAGTTGTTTACTTTTTGTCTCAATTGTTTTGTCATTTTTGTCTCTATTTATATATAATATGTATGTTTTTAAAAATTTGGAGATATTGGCCTGGCATGGTCGGGGCTCACAGCTGTAATCCCAGCACTTTGGGAGGCTGAGAGGGGAGGATTGTTTGAGCCCAGGAATTTGAGATCAGCCTGAACAACATAGTGGGACCTCACCTCCACTAAAACAAAAATAAAAAATGAGCTGAGCATGTAGTCCCTGCTACCTGGGAGGCTGAGGTAGAAGGATCGCCTGAGCCCAGGAGGTCAAGGCTGCAGTAGCTGGGATTGTGCCACTGCACTCCAACAGAGTGAGATTCCAACTCAAAAAAAAAAAAAAGAAAAAAAAGTAAAAATTTGGAGAGGGGGCACACTTCATCAATAAGGGTATCTGATCTCAAACCAAGTAAAGTGGGGACCAAAGTGAGGCCCAAACTTGACCTGTACAGTGACCATTTGGATACCTAACCCTGAATTGTACCCCACATCTTTAAAATAAAAAATAAAAATTAGATATCATCATATCCTGTTTTCCATAAATACTTCAACCTGGGTTGGCCACTCTTTAAATACAAACAAACAAAAGCCCTATCCAACAGAAAAATGACATTTTTAGCTTATAGGCAATTTCCATGGTGTATATTTTGCAGTGATGTTTATGACTCGAGCTCAGATAAATCATTCTTTACATCCTTATTCAGGGGGTAAATGTGTGTGTGGCTGTTTAACGTTATGTATAATTCCTGAGCAGTTTGATCTGGATAAGCTGTTTCTGCTTCTTAACATTAGAGAGTCGCTCCTGCCCTGACCCCCTCGTTGGCTTGTTCTTTCTGGTTCTTTCTGCAGGCTGAGCTCTGCCTTCATTGAGACTCCCATCGCCCTGTTCACCCCGAGTCATGGAGTCTCTCTCAGCTCCGGATCCGGTGGGAAAGGTAACACTTCCACGCTGGCTTCTGCTTTCCTCTGTCTTGAAAAGCTGGAAAAACCAAGTGGCTTTCTTCCTGAATTTTTTTTTTCTTCTTGATTCGGGATCTCACTCTGTCACCCAGGTTGGAGTGCAGTGGCACGATCATGGCTTACCATAGCCTCGACCTCCTGGGCTCAGGCGATCCTCCTACCTCACTCTCTGGAATAGCTGGGACTACAAGTACGTGCCATCATGCCCGGCTCATTTTTTGATTTTTTTGTAGAAACGAGGTCCAGGCTGGTATCAAACTCCTGGGCTCAAGCAATCCCCACCCCCCCGGCCTCGCAAATTGCTAAGATTACAGGTGTGAATCACTGTGCCCAGTCTTTCTACCTGACGTTAACGGTCATGTTCCTTTCTGACCTGTCTGGAACTTAAATGCTTTTAAGGGAGAGGACTTGTTCCCTCCCTCTCTGGTGTGCTAAGTGACCGAGCTAAGAATTTTCTGGGGAGAAAAATTGGCTGGAGGGACAGGGCACCCTAAGAATGCCACCCTTGAACACCAGGCGTTTAACTGGGGGAATAATACAATTCAGTATTCATGACTTGACAGTGTGAAGAAGCTGAAAGTGGACACTGAATGGTATTTTTTCTCCCCCAACTGAAGTGAACTAGTCTGTGCAAAGATGCATGCATATTCCAGTGCCTGGGCAGAGTAGGTGCTAAATTATTCCTCTTTCTTCCCTTCAAACCTGAGCAGAAGCAGCTCAGTCGGCAGGTGTGGCTTCTGCCTTCCATGTTGGGTCTGTGAGATGTCACCTTGCGTCGACATCTTCCGGATCTGAACAAACCCAGCTTTGGGTTTGGGAGGAAAGAGAAGCTCGTCATGTGGGTCCTGTCCTGCTGTTTGCAGGACCTGGAAATCACTTCTCCTGGACTACATCGTTGGGAGGGTCATGGTCCTGCAGCCAGACACCCCGGCCTGATTCTGGGGCATGCGGCATCCTGTGTGGGGCCTTCCTCAGAAGGTCCCAGCTTGGCTTAACCCTCCACTGTTGCCGTCTGAAGTTCTTACTAATTCTGAACAGCAGTCTTGCATTTTCCTCTGGCGCTGGGCCTGAGATTCCTGGGAGCACTCCCTCTTCAAACACCAGCTCCCGGCGACTGTCCCCATGACCTGTCCCTCTCTGTGTGCCCCCCACCCCCTGCCATGGCTTTGTGACCCACATCTGCTGTTGTCTGCTCTCTCTGTTGTGGGTCAGCCCGTGCCAGGTGCCTGAGCTTGGTCTGTCTTGGTCTGTGGTTCCTGGTGGGAAGGACGGAAAGGACTTTTGGGTTAAAAACTTCAAAACTGACTTTGTGAATGGAGCTAGGAAGCCTCCTAGATTATGCAGGGTGAGATTTTTGTGTGCTTTCTTCAACTTCCAGTTTTTCCTTTCAGCTAGTCTGAAGAAACGAGCATGATTCCAGGGACAGGGGATTCCGGTAGTTTCTGAATTGAATAGTGTCATGGCTTCCTCTTTTGGCCCAGGAGGAAGGGGATGCTGATGAAAGGGTGGTGTTTCTTTAGTGTGAGACAAGTGTGGGCTGAGAGAGCTACCCAGGATGAGTCCATTCCCAAGCCCGAGGCCACCAGGGCATGTGAGAGGCCCCCAGGTAGCTCTGCCATCTCCTCTCTCCTTTGAGGAAGTCAGAGGAGAGAATGACTTTGCGGAATGGGCTTCCCTGGTGCTGTCTGTGGATCTCAGGATCCTCTGTGACTCAGCAGGGGCTGCAGTGGGGGCCGGGGCCGTGGCTGAGCACAAGTGTCAGAGTAGTGGTGTTGTGTGTCTCAGTACGCTCTGCCTGGGATGATGGTATGCCATGAGTGTCAGAACACAGGGTACCTTCCCCTCCCTCTGGAAACCCAGAGGGACCCAGTGACTTGCACAGAGCTGCCCAGCTGATCGGCAGAGCTGAGGCTTCCCCGTTGCTTCCACCCAAGATGTAGGAACCCAGCCCGGTGCTGCGTGTTGGTCTCTGAGAGAGCTGGCCTATTTTCCAGCCAATGTGTTTTCTTACTCCTGCATGGACCATAACACTTGACTCACTGCCTGTACGTTCCTTCAGATCTCTCCAGGGCTGTGCAGGATATCACTACAGCAAAACCAAGACAGAAAGGCCTTCCCAAGAGTGTCCCAAGGAGAAAGGAGATTCTAGCTAAAGACAAGGCAGACGGCTCTCTGGAGGATGTGCCCTTGAAAGGTCTGGAAGACACGAAGCTGGTGCAGGTGACGCTTAAAGAGGAGGGTGAACCCAAGCTTGAACCCGAAGGTAAAGAGGCAGGTCTCCCAGCACAGGAAGGGACCCCGGAGGATGTGCCGGATGGAGGACACATCAGCAAAGCCTTCGGAAAGCTGTACAAGATGGTTAAGGAGAAAGTGAGAGGCCCCAGGGAACCCGAGACCCCTGCTGACCTCTACACCAAAGGGCGTCATGTGCTGGTCACGGGGGATGCCAGTTACGTGGACCCTGATTTCTGTGTGTCCTCTGTCCCGGCCAAGGGTGGAGTAGCCGTTTCTGCTGGGGAAGACTCTGTGCTTCTTGACGGCCACGTAGAGCCCTCTCCTGAGCAGCCCCCCGAGCCCCCTTTGGAGAATGGGCAGGAGGGCCCCCCGGAGAAAGAAGGTGAACCCCCAAGTGATCAGCCGGCTATAGAAAAGGAGGCTGAGCCAAGCATCACGGAACTGAAAGTCCCCGCGGAGAAAGTCGATGGTGAGGGAGAGGAGGAGGAGTCTGGGCGACCCAGTCCTGTGGTCATACCCGGTCCAGAGGAACCATCTACACCAGAGTCTCAGATGCCTGGGGCCAGTCCGGATGGAGCGGAGGTGACTGGCACTAAGAGCAAAAGCCTCCCGGAAAAAGGCCCTCCCAGGGCGCTGGCGTACAAGACGGTGGAAGTTGTGGAATCCATCGAGAAGATTTCCACAGAGAGCATTCAGACATATGAAGAAACTGCTGTGATTGTGGAGACCATGATTGGAAAGACCAAATCAAACAAGAAGAAACTGGGAGAGAAAGGCTCTTAAAATGCTCAGGCTCGAGGGGAGGACACATCTCTGGGGTCCTGCTGTTGGGGTCCTGCTTTGATACTTTAGGACAAATGATACAAGGGTGAGGGTTCCCGTTTGGATTAGACCGTAGTTGACCCGCCTGGCGTTGCCAGTGAAGCCTTCATTAAAACGTTTTCTTTGCTTGCACACCCTTTGTCTACTTAATAGCGAGCGGTCTTGGGGATGTAGGTAGGTCAGCCATACTCAGGATGAGGGTGCTCTGTTGATGGCCAACCAGCCATCCTTGTTTAGAAAAGAGACATGCTCTCCATCATGGTTCATTTATTTTCTTGAGACAGGGTCTGTCTCTGTATGCCCAGGCTGGAGTGCAGTGGCATGATCATGGCTCACTGCAGCCTCATTCTCCTGGGCTCAGGTGTCCTCCTGCCTCAACATTCTGAGTAGCTGGGACTACAGGTGTGCACCTCCATGCATCTGGCTAATTTTTTTTGGTAGAGACAAGGTCTCACTGTATTGCCCAGGCTGATCTCGAACTCCTGGGCTCAAGTGAGCCTCCCTCCTTGGCCTCCCAAAGTCCTGGGATTACAGGCATGAGCCGTCACGCCCGGCAACAGTTCATTTAAAGACTCATTAGAGACTCAGATGGTGCCTGGATTTCACACAAAAATGCTAGTGGAGAAGCATTTTTCCATGTCAAACACAAGCTCGTGGTCACGCGGAGGAGTGTTTTTAGTAGAGATAAGATGATTTAAGGCGTCTATTTTGGTGTGAGTTCCCCCAGAATCTGATCCTGAAGCAGAGATTTGAATGTCAAGTTTCACTGGAGTATGATCCCAGGCGGTACCATCAGGAGTGGAGAGGGATGCCAGGAAGGCGGGCAACCAGCAGAGGGCGCTACCACATCAGGCAGCTCGCACTGCGGCCACGGCCTGGGGCCTACTGGGGAACTCTGGGAGGCTGAGTAGACACGCGCCTCAATTATCCTCCCGGGGGTGAGGAAGCTGGGGTGTTGATGCACCAAGTCCCGTCGCTCAGTGGGAAGTGTGCTTCCAGGGGCCAAGAAAGCCCACAGGCAACGAAGTGCAGGTGCTGGCATTTGGAGTCGGAACTAGAAATTCGCGGGAGTAGGAAGGGTCAGGGGTAGAGGCAGAGTACCAGGGTCGTCTGCCACCGCACGTGTACAGAAGTACTTTTGTATGAGATACTGAGGGCCGGGCGGTGGCTCATGTCTGTAATCTCAGCAATTTGCGAGGCCGAGGCGGGAGGATCGCTTGAGGCCAGGAGTTCAAGGCCAGCCTGGGCTACATAGCAAGACCCTGTCTCTACCAAAAAAATTAAAAAATTTAACTGGATGTGGTGGCATGCATCCTAGATACTCAGGAGACTGAAGCAGAAACCTAGGAGCTCAAGGCTGCAGGAAGCCATGATTGTGCCACTGCACTGCAGCCTGGGTCACAGAACAAGACCTTGTCTCAAAAAACAAAAACAAGCTGGGTGTGGTGGCTCACGCCTGCAATCACAGCACTTTGGGAGGCGGAGGGGAGAGGATTGCCTGAGCCCGGGGTTTGAGATCAGCCTGGGCAACATGGTGAGACCTCGTTTTTACAATCAATAAAAAAATCAGCTGGGCATGGCGGCACATGCCTATAGTTCCAGCTACTTGGAAAGCTGAGGTAGAAGCATCACTTGAGCACAGTAGGTTGAGGCTTCAGAGGCCATGAGTGTGCCACTCCCCTCCATCCTGGGTGATAGAGTGAGACTCTGACTCAAAACAAAGTAAAAAACAAAAACAAACCCCCAAATCCAGAAAACAAAACATAAGATACTTAAAATGTTCTGATTCAGAGACTGCAGCCCTAGGTCAAGTTTCAAGAAGCAAACTCAAATATCACTGCGGTTCCTGGTACAGAGGTTATTTACTTAGTCTAACAAGCATTTATTGAGCATCTACTGTGTGCCAGACAGTGTGCTATGCTGTTCAGGGGAGATTTTTCAGACTCACTAATGATCCCAGTAACCATAATGTAGTGCCAACACACATGAGTGTGTGTGTTCTCCTGTGTGTACACACACACACATGCACGCAGATGCTTACTGTGTCACATCCTAAGAAACAGAAATTACTCTAAACCAGAATCTTTACAAAAATTTCTCTGCCACCCATAGGCATCTATTTTTCCATCAACAGCCCAAAAATAAGTTTTCATTTATGCCAATTAAAAAATCTCTCCTTCCTTTTGTAGATAAGCCAAAATACATTAGAGACACTGGGCAAATGTGTGGAAATGGATTGTATAGGCCTAAAAGAAAAAAGCATCCAGCAAGACAGCCACACATTGTTAGAGAAAATGGACAGAGTCACAAATTACATCTGTTATTTCCTTGTAACAAATGATAGAATTCCATATGGAATCACCTCTCCTTTCTATTTATAACTTTAAATAATCTCGTTCTGGATTCATCTGAAGTTTTGATTTCAGGAAAGGAATAGGCTTTTGTTGTTCCTTCTAAAAGATGTATGAAGAGTCCACTTCATTGCGCAGTGTTGAAATATTTATAACTAAAAAGCTTAAGAGGGAATGATGGGTGCTGTTAGCTGGAGCTGGTATGAATGTGGGAGTTTGGGCCTGTGTGTATATTATATTCAATATCAACAACCATTGCAGATCTTCCTTTTTCTTCATTATGTCTTTTTATATTTTGGACTGTATGTTCAGTTAATAGTCTTCTTTTTTTCTTTTTCATTTTTTTTGAGTTGGAGTCTTCCTCTGTTGCCGAGGCTGGAGTGCAGTGGCAGGCTGACAGCCACTGCAGCCTCGACCTGCTGGGCTCAGGCAATCCTTCCACCTCAGCCTTCCAAGTAGCTGGAACCACAGGCGTGCACCACCACACCCAGCTAATTTTTTGATTCATTGTAGAGACGAGGTCTCACCAAGTTGTCCAGGCTGGTCTCGAACCCATAGGCTCAGGCAGTCCTCTCATTTCCACCTCCCAAAGTGCTGGGATTATCGGCATGAGCTACCATGTCCGGCCAATACTCTTCTTTGAGAAGGCAGGGGCTATCGTTTTATAAAGAAAGATCATTTTTGTTTTATATTCAATCTGTCAAGAAAAAGCAGTTGGGATCTGTCCTGTGCCAGATGCGGTTCTGGGCACTGGGGAGACAGCAAGGAGCAATCAGACATGGTCCTGAGATCGCTGACATGATCTGGTGGGGAAGCAGGGAAAGGCACAGGCAAGCAGATAACTCAGCAAAAGTTAGAAGGAAATCAGATAGGATGACATGCGAAGAGGGGCTGGGGGTCTACCCTGGATTGAGAGGTCAAGAGAAGACCTTGTGGAAAAGGTGACGGGATCTGAACAACAACATGGGGCATCAGTGCTAAGTGTGTGAGGGTGGAGCATTTCAGACTTGGATAAACGCAAGTGCAAAGGCCCCGGGGCAGGATTACACCTGGCCTGTTCAAGAGGAGGAATAAAGGGGACTGAAGGGGGCAATGGGAGGTGGTGAGGTCAAGGCAGGCAGGGTCCAGGTAAGCACTACTTCCTGGCCAGCTCACTTCGGTCTGAAAGTTGGGCCCAAGGTGTGAAACGTGGGGCTGACTGTGATGGACACTTTGGGCCTAGGCTTTGTCTCTCCCTCAGAGATTTGCCCCATATGCCCATTTCCTTGATGGCTACTCTCCACTGACCATGCTTGGTTCTGTCTTCCCCTGCAGAGCTGCAGAATGGGTGTATTTCCTGACTTTTCCTCTCCCCAGGCTCTCTGAAAACAAAAACCTGTGGTTTTAAGAGAAGAATTTCTCATTGGTAAACACAGACCTTTCAATAGCATCATGTCCAGGCCTTGGTTCCCTCTTCTCTGATGCAACCACAAGTCTAGCCTGGGAGCAAGACTCCTCAAAGAGCCGCGTGGCACCTCCCCACCCCACTGGCTTTCCAGGCACGGGAGTCAGCGGCCTATCAGACCCTGGCCCTGGCTGTTCTGGTCATGCTTGCACTCCGAGGCATCTCACTGCAAGCATGTACGACTCTGCCTTGGGGTTTCCTGTGGCCAAGGGGGCATGATTGGTCCATATGCTGGGCAGGATGGGCATCCGGGAAGCTCACGCTCCTGGGAACAGCCCTCAAACAAGGATGGACAGGACCTGATGGGTCAATAACCTGGCTTTCTCACTACTCCGGAACAACTTTTAGACACATTCTACATAGTGTCTTGGAAGATTCTCGTGGTTGGAGCCTCGGATGTCCCTGAAGAAACCCACTTATCTTTTTTTTTTTTTGAGCTGGAGTCTCACTCTGTCGCCCAGGCTGGAGTGCAGTGGCACACTCACGGCCATCCCAGCATCGACCTGCTGGGCTCAGGTGATCCTTCGGCCTCATCCTTCCAAGTAGCCAGAACTACAGACGCGTGCTACCACATCCAGCTAATTTTTGATTTATTGTAGAGACAAAGCCTCATCAAGTTGCCTGGGCTGGTCTCAAACCTGCGGACTCAGGCAATCCACTCACCTCGGCCTCCCAAAGTGCTGGGCCACTGAGCCATTGTGCCGTGTACTGGGCTCCTTTCCTTCTCTTGTTTTCCCACTTCCCCTACATAGACGCTTTCTTTCAAATAAATGACTTGCCCGACACTCCTTGTCTCAGGGTTGGGGTGACTCAACCTTGAACAGCAAATTGGTGCCTGCTGCTTTCACCTGTCCAACAATGCCTCCCACTACTCAGGCAGCAGCTCTCGGTTTTCTTTATTTCGAGTTGGGGTCTCATTCTGTCACCCAGGATGGAGTGCAGTGGCACGATCACGACCCACTGCAGCCTTGACCTCCTGGGCTGGGTGATCCTCCCACATCAGCCTCCCAAGTAGCTGGGACTACAGGCACACACCATGACGCTGGGCTAGTTTTTTGTTTTGTAGAGACAAGTTCTCGCTATGTTGCCCAAGCTGGTCTCAAACTCCTGGGCTCAAGCAGTCCTCATTCCTCATCCTCCCAACGTGCTGGGATGACAGGCATAAGCCACCCCGCCTGGCCCAACTCTGGTTTTGTACTGAGGAACTGCTTCTCCTGTACTGGATATAGCCCCGGTCAGAATGTCAGTCAAGATACCCTGCCTTCCTCTGGCCTTGGGATGGGCAGCTGACCCAAACGCGCCCAGTCAGATTCCCTGTTGTAGAACGCCAAAATCTGAGTCCTGTGTTGGAGTTTGCCCTCTGCTGGGGGTGTTCTGACAAGGTCACCCACTGGTCCTTGCTGTATACCTGAGTCCCCAGACTTTTTCTAGGTTGGTGTTGGCGGGTCCTTCAGACCTGAGGGCTACTCTACCCTCCCTCCTTCCTTTCCTTTCCTTTCCCCTTCCTTCCGTCCTTCTCTGTCTCCCTCCCTCCCTCCCCCCTTCTCTCCCTCTCTTCTCCCTCCCTCCCTTTCTTCCTCCCTCCCTCCTTCCTTCCCTCTTTCCTTCCCTCCTTCCCCTTTCTTCCTCCCTCCCTCCTTCCCGCCCTCTCTCCCTCCCGCCCTCCCTCTCTTCTTCCCTTCTTCCTTCATCTCTTCCTTTCGACAGGTCTCACTCTGTCACTCAGGCTGGAGTGCAAGTGGCATAATCATGGTTCACTGCAGCCTCGATCTCCTGAGCACAGGCAATCCTTCTGCCTCAGCCTCCTGAGTAGCTGGGACTATAGGCGTGTGTCATCACGCTCCGCTAATTAAAAAAATTTTTTTTTGTAGAGCTGAGGTCTCGCTATGTTGCTTGGCTAGTCTCAAATTCCTGGACTCCAGCAATCTTCCTGCCTCGGCCTCCCAAAGTGCTGGGATGACAGACATGAACAACTATGGCCTCCACACGCTTTTGGCAGATTGCCTGTTTGTTTTCATTGGTTGGTTTCTGTTGTTTGCACCCCGAAGATCCCCAAGATAACTGCCCATTAATGAGGTCAGGTATCAACAGAAAACTTAAGGAGGTTTGGAGTAAGCTGGGTTGCCCCCAAAGCAGACCCTGAACAAGGTCTTGGGAGCAGGTGACTTGTCAGTGCAGGAAGCTCGGTGTGCCAGTGAGTGGGCTCCTGCCTCCTGCTCCAAACCTGCCCCCTCTACTGGGAGATGCCACGGCTGGGACTCTGCAGCACCGTTCAGTTTTTCTGCTGCTCCCTGGGAGGCTCTGTGCTAGGGCAACGGGGGAAGACTGAAAGGCTGGAGGAGGGAGACGGACTCGCACCTTTGTTTTCTTCCTTTTCCTGTTCCCATCACCCCAGCAATGCTTCTGCCATGGTCAGAATGTTGATGTCCCCCAGATCACATGTTGAAGTCCTCACTCGCAAGGTGAGGCTATTAAGAGAGGGGCCTCTGGGAGGTGACTAGGTCAGAGTGGTGGAGCCCTCACGCATGGGATTAGTGCCCTTACGAAAGCTCCAGGGATACCCTGAGGTCAGAGTGAGAAGGTGCTGTCTATGAACCAGGGAGTGGGCTTCACCAGACCCCAAATCTATCGGCGTCTTGATCATAAATTTCCAGCCTCCAGAACGGTGAGAAATAAATTTCAGTTGTTTGTAAGGCTGATGGCATTCTGTTATAGCTGCCCAAATGGACTGAGACAGCATCTTCACCTTGCAGGGGCAGCTCCTGCCCATAGGAGGACAGAAAGTTCCCTCCCTCCCTCCTTCCCTCCTTCCCTCTTCCTCCCTCCCCTTCTTCCTTCCTCCTTCCTTCCTTTCTTCCTTCTGACAGGGTCTCACTCTCTCACTCATACTGGAGTGCAGTAGCATAATCATGGTTCACCCTTCCCGTGGTTTTTCGGCATTCCCAGAATGAGCCCCATGACATTCTCCTCAGAGACACCTGTACTAGCCAGTTGATGCCAGATGCTCAGAAGTTGGGAATCTTAGCCCCAGGCACTGCCCACCCCAAGGCTCTCGAGTTGCATGAATTCCCGTCTAGATGGTCACCAGCCACTTCCTGAAGTTCTGCTGTCCAGAAGTGGCCCATCAGACACTTGTGGACACTTCCCAGCCCCACATCAGCCAGCTGGGCCTCTCATCCACTCAGTATTTGGGATTGTTTCAATCCCAAGACCTCTAAGCATTGGTTTGACCAGAGACAACTGCATGGGGTCACGTGAGGGATCACCAGCGGCCCTGAGGGAAACCTCAGAGTCAGCCGGTGCAGGTGGTGTCTTTTGTCTTTTACCCCGTGGCCGCTGTGCCAAGGTCAGAGGACCGGTGGGCATGTCAGAACCTCTGCAGACCTCTGCCGAGCTTCCTCTGGCTTTGCCCTGCCATGCCCAGCTCACTGTCTTCAGGTCCTGCCATGTGCACTTGTGACCCACCTCCTAGCACTGCAGGTGAGGCAGGCTGGTCGCCCCCACCCCCTCACCACCTCTTAAGGTGGGGAGGCGTTGGGATCCTACCTAGACCCCAGCAGCTTTCATGTGAATTTCCAACTATGTTGGGCTCCTGTGTCTGTGTGACACTTGTGTTCTCTTTTGCCTTTTGGGTTAACTAGGTAACAATTCTTTTCTTTTTGAGTCGCAGTCTCACTCTGTCACCCAGGCTGGAGTACAGTGGCATGATCACAGCCACCGCAGCCTCAACCTGCTGGGCTCAGGCAATCCGTCTCGGCAAGTAACTGGAACCACAGGTACACGCCACCATGCCTGGCTAATTTTTTTTTTTAATTGTAGAGATGAGGTCTTGACAAGTTGCCCTGTCTAATCTCGAACCCCTGGGCTCAGGCAATCCTCTCGCCTCTGCCTTCCAGAATGCTGGGATTATAGGCAAGAGCCACCACGCCTGACTAACTAGGTAACAATTTCTTATACTCAGTTTATGGCGCTTTATATTAAATTCCGTCTGTTGAACTCACTGGTATGGTTTCTGTCTCCTAAGTGGGGGAGGAAGAGACAGGAGACAGGGAAGGGACGTGTCCACCAGGGTGCATTAACGAGCAGGCACCACTGTGGGCAGCTGGGGCTCTATCTCACTTTAAGAGACAAGGCAGAACATCTTCAGATTGTCCCAGCAGGAGGTGAGGAGGCTGAGCTATCCATTCACCCACTCCCATCCTCCTCGGTTGAGGGTGGCCCTGGGTATGGATGTCCTGGTACCTCCAGACTGCTCCACACTAGGTCTGGGGCATCTTTGCAGCTGGACAGAGAGACAGAATGGCATTTGGTTTGCATGGAAACAGTCTGCAGGTGACCTCCAGGCATGAGGAGGAGACAGAGTGCAGAGGCTGGCCAACTTGGTCTAGGAAGGGCCAGACTGTAGGCTGTGCAGTCTCTGTTATAACTACCCAACTCTGTCTTAGCATGAGAGCGGCCACAGACAATACAACCGTAAATAGGCATGACCGTTGCCAACAAAACTGTATTTTCTTTATTTTTTTGAGTCAGGGTTTCATTCCGTTGCCCAGGTTGGAGTGCAGTGGCACGATCATGGCTCACTGCAGCCTCAGTCTCTTGGGCTCAGGCAGTCCTTCTGCCTCAGCCTCCTGAGAAGCTGGGACTACACTTGCACCCCACTGCACCTAGCTATTTAAAAAAATTTTTTGTAGACATGAGGTCCTGCTACGTTGCCCAGGCTGGTCTCAACCTCCTGGGTTCAAGTGATTCTCCCACCTTAGCCTCCCAAAGTGCTGGAACTCCAAGCAGGCACCACTGCATCTGGCTAATTAAAACAAATTTTTTTTTTTGTAGAGATGAGGTCTTGGTATGTTGCCCAGGCTGGTGTCAAACTCCTAGCCTTATGCAAGTCTCCTGTCTCGGCCTCCCAAAGTGCTGGAATTACAAGCATGAGCTGCCATGCCTAGCCTGTGTTTTTAAAAGCAGGCAGTGTGCTGGGTTTGGTCATGTGCTGTAGTCTCCAGACTCCCTGACACAGAGGATGCGCTAGCAGGGTCTGCTACAAAATTCAACCTCCATATCAGAAGTCACCTCTAACCTGGCCTTTCTACTTGTCTCTGCCTTCTACTTTCATTTTGGAAAATTCCATTTAGTTCTTTCCTTGACTTGGAGCTTATATTATAAGACAGGATCTTCAAGCAGCCATTACTATCAAGTTTATCCTAACATTTTCTTTCTTTTTTTTTTGGAGTTGGGGTCTCACTCTGTTAGGGAGTGCAGTGGTTCAACCATGGCTCACCTCAGTCTTGCTTTTTTTTGTTGTTGTTTTTTTGAGTTGGAGTCTCACTCTGTTACCCAGGCTGGAGGGCAGTGGCATGCTCCCGGCCACCACAGCCTTGGTCTGTTGGGCTTCGGCGATACTTCATCTCAGCCTTCCAAGCAGCCGGAACTACAGGTGCACACTACCACATCCAGCTAATCACCTCAGTCTTGACATTTTGGACTCAAGTGATCCTTTTGCCTCAGCCTTCCCAGTAACTGGGATTACAGGTGTGTACCACCACACTTGGCAAATTTAAAAAAATTTTTAGAGCCTAGGTTGCCCAGGCTTTTCTCACTCTCCTGGGCTCAAGCAATCCTGTCACCTCAGTCTCCCAAGTTGATGGGATTACAGGCGTGAGCCACTATGCTCAGCCTATCCTGACATTTTTCTATCATAGGTTTGTGGTTGAGACATTGCTGGTGAATGAAATCACCCCAAAGCTCCCATGGTACTTGGCACATTGATTGTGAAGGGTGTCGATTAGGAACTTTGACTTATACAGCGCTCAGCTCCATTTTCTCAGGCTTGAATAAAAGCAAACAAAGGCCATGAAAAGCCACACTCACTTATGTTGTATTCAAAGAAACAGGGTTTGTGGGTAGAGATTTATTCTCTTAAAAGACACATCCCTGGTCAGTAATTTCACTTCACACCTGTCCTCACCATTCACACCTGCCCTTTCACCTGTGTGGCTTGTGTTCCTGTGACCAGGAGCTTACCAAATGGCTTAAACCTGTCACCTGCGGCCAGTCAGTAGTCCCAGGACATGGGGCCGGAAGAGAAGAAAAGTTTTAGCCTCTGTCCCCACTGGAGTAGCCCAAGGGATGTACTCTTAGATTCAGAAGGACATCTCTGAGGGTGGTATAATAAGGTAGGACGTCCGATGTTGGGAGGGAGAGGGAAGGCTGGCCTGAAACCTTTTTGGTGGAAATCGGTGACTGTTGAAATTTGACCTAAGGAACTGTCAGCCTCATTTGGTGGAAATTCTATGAGCTGAGATTACTAATCACCTTCCCACCCCACTCACCCTAGCCTTGCAGGTCTGAGCACTAGGAGTTTAGAAGCACACCTT
>CAUYQG010282434.1:0-12020 GCA_963574415.1 Tarsius wallacei | reverse complement strand
GCTTTCTCTCTCTTTTTCTTGGTTAGTCTAGCTAGGGGACCATCGATCTTGTTTATCCTTTCGAAGAACCAACTTTTTGTTTCATTGATTTTTTGTATTATCTTTTTGTCTTCTATGTCCTGGATTTGGGCTTTTATTTTGCTGATCTGGATTCTTCTGCTGACATTAGGGTTTTTGTGGTCTTGCTTTTCCAGCTTCCTTAGGTGGCTTGTTAGGCTGTTAATTTGTGATCCTTCCATTTTCTCCATGTGCGTTTGTAGAGATATGAATTCCCCTCTTACCACAGCTTTCATGGCATCCCAGAGATTTTGGTAAGATGTTTCTTCATTTTTATTTGTTTCCAGATATCTTTTAATCTCTGTTTTGATTTCTTCATTGACCCAGGAGTTGTTTAGCATCATGCTGTTTAGTTTCCATGTCTTTCTGGGTTTTGGGGGGACTATGGAATAACAGAAATTATATGTTAGTCATATATCTTGTAAGACACTTGAATTCAACATATTTATAATTCTTAAAAAGACACTTAAGTCTAATTATATAAAGAATACCTATAATTCAATAATCTAGAATCCAGTTTAAAAATGGGCATGGGATCCAAAAATATGTTTCTCAAAAAAGATATACAAATAATCAATAAGCACATAAAATGATGTTCAACATCATTAATCATCAGGGAAATCAAAAGCACAATCAGATATTATTTTATACCCACTAAATGTCTATAATTATAAAGAAGATAATAGCAAGTGTTGACATCTATGTGGAGAAATTCAAGCCCTCATAAATTTATGGTAGGAGTGTAAAATGGTGGAGGCACTTTGAAATACTATCTGACAATATCTCAATATGTTATACATAAAGCTACCATATGACCAGCAATTCCACTCCTAAATATATATCCTAGAGAAATAAAAACATATGTCCAGAAAAACTATATATGAATGTTCATAGCTGCATCATTTATGATAGTCAAAAAAGAGAAAACAATCCAAATGATCCACAATAGAATGGCTAAATAAAATGTGATATATTCATACAATGGAGTATGTGATTTGGCAATAAAATGGAATGAGATACTGATACACATGACAACAGGGCATACCTTGGAAACATTATGCTAAATGAGAGAAACGAGTCACAGATGACCACATATTGTAGAATTCTATTTATATGAAATGTCATGTCCTGAATAGGTAAGTCCATTGAGACAGAATGTAGATTAGTGGTTGCCTGGTGCCTCAGTGGATAGAAGGATTGAGGGTGACTGCAAATGATATGGGTTACCTTATGGGTTCATAAAACTGTTCTAAAATTGATTGTGGTGATGGTTGTATAGCTATGTGAATGCACTGAAAGCCATTACATTATATATTTAAGTAGATGAATTATTTGCTATATGAATGACATCTCAATACAGTTGTTATCAAAAAACAGGGCAAAAAAAGAATCGACTTAAAATTTAGTGTTTATTTAGATGTAAAATTTAGGATAGTGTTTATTTGCAGGTGAGAGCTAGAAGGTAGCATAAAGATGATAAATATATACATATAAATTACTAGAAATGGTCTAGTTCTTGATTAAGGTTTGAGTCCATGGGTGCTTTCTATGTTAGTAAATATATATGTACACCCATAACCATATATATATAATAAAAGAGAACCTTGCATGAACTAATGAACATAATTTGTCTACAAACCAAACATTATGATTAACACAATTCTGTACAACCAAGATCCATTTAAAATAATTAACATCTATCTTGTTATATTTTATGTATCACATCTTCAGTGCACAAAATGAGGTCAGTGAATCAAGTGTGGTTAATTAAGTCTGTTTAACAGAGAAAAATATTCAATATTAGCACTTAAAATCACAAATCCAAACATGAACAAACATTGATCGCTTTAAAATCTCCCTCAGCCAGGATTAAGACAAACTGCATCTGTGTTCATGCCCCTACTGTTCTTATCTCTGTTATGTCTGTGTTCCCTTTTGAATAGATCTGGTTCATTTTCAGGTGCCACTACAGTTTCAATCATAATATAGACTACAAGGAAATGAAGAGTGATGCTAGAAACCATGTTGGCCAAACGGCTGACATATAAAAACTGGCAGCAGAGCAGAGATTGGGGAGAATGTTCTTATGCTACAAATTATTGTTTATGAGTAATCTCCCAAAATATTTGATTTAAAATTTTTTGTTTTGTCAGTTACAGCTCTCATAACTTTAAAATACTAGAGTTTTGTTATTTCCTTTTCGCTCATTTGGGTTTTGTTTTTTTATTTTGCATAAATCCTCCTTATGTTCCTAAGTGCTTTATTTCTCTTCAGTGCTTCTACTTTTAAAAAGAAAGGGGAATAGACAATACCTCCACTTTGGCAAAATTCTAAACTCTTAAAAGGTGATGCAGAAGCTTTAAGGTAAAGTTAAAATTCAAATATGGAAACCAGTTGTTGCAGTAAACTGCTCCAATGGTTAGCCAAGCTTCGTTTTTAAAACATAGTTTTGTGTAATCCATGATGATATGCAATTCAATATGTGTTTTCTACAAACAATATTATTTTCTTTATAGTGCATATTTGCCTTCTTCACAAATATTTTAGGATTCAAAACACCTGTCATACTTCAGATGTAGAGTGTTTATCTAGAAAAGTTTTAAGTTTGTACCGTTTTGAAATCTTCTTATTCCTTACAAAGCCTAATCACTGTTCTATTCAAAAGATTGATTTTCTACATCACCACTGAAATTCAAACACACATACATGCCCTAATTATATGTACAGGTTTTATTAAAATCAGTGTTGATTTATTAAAGGTTTATTCTAAGAAGTTATTTATGTTATTTCCAGCTGTCTTTTCACAAAAATAAAATTTGGGTCAATTTTTAAATAAATTTTGATATGCAGCTATCTTAACATGAACTGACAGCTGTCATGTATTTGTACATCAATATTTCCTTTAGAAACTACTAAACAAGCCAAAAAGGTTCTAGTTGCCAATGTCATGCAACATTCTAATCCTTATGATTCTATTTTGAATTTGCACAATTTTGTAGGATTATTATTTTGGGAACATCATAATTTGAAAAGTTCTCTTTTTATGAATTGTATTCACAAATGGATTATCTTTCTTAAATATAGACATGATTGAATAAACATAGTTCACTATGAATTTCAGGTGCATTCTATTTGTTTAACCTGTTGTAAGTGATTAGGTAATTTAATTATATTTGCTATTATATGATTATAATTATCAGCAGCAGTTTTACCATGAAATTGGCAATCAGTCCTTAATTGCTTAATGTCTTCAAATGTGCTTAATGTCTTACATTTTCTGAAATTTCACAATGTTCTTGTTCTTATGTTGTTTAAATCAGAGTCTTTTGCATTGTAAATAGCTATTCTTCATGGATAAATTTTTATTGTTACAACAAAACAAAAGAGAATGCTACCTCATGTACAAAATGATGAGAAAAAAACTGAACTGGGATTTATAAAATTTCAACTGTTGATTTAAAGTTTTCTTGCTTTAAGGGTAAATTTTAGTTGATATCATTTCTTCCTTGTTTTCATGACTTCCAAACTATGGGAATGATTATAACCTCACATTGTAAACTCAACATATTTTCATTGCACTGGCATCAGATGGAAACTTCTTGATCATCATAAGATACTTGGTTGTTTCACACTCTTAACTTATTAGTTGAATGTATAGAAATTTCTGTGAAAATACTAGTGCAGTCTTGTTTTGCATAGTTTTAAAGATACCAAGAAATAAACTACATCCAACCAGAGCTGAAATATAGAAGATTTTGTGTGCATTACATAATTTTGCATAGTGTCATCATAAGCAAGTGAATATGTGTGAAGCACCAGAATCATTTGTATAATTTTCATTTGCTTTCTGGCTGAAAATATTGCAGTGTCCACCTGGTCACACAGCAGAAAGAAATGTGATTTCTTTCTTGCCTGCACTTTTGAAAAACTTAGCACGTTTAAACAGTTTCATGTTCTCCTACTTCAGATTGTGGGAATAGTGCAGAGCATATAAACCTCCTAAATTTCCTGACCCTATTCTTAATATCAGAAAGTAAAACAATGTTCAATATGTTTTGCAAAGGGAAAAACGTTGTAGCAGGAACCCTATACAAGGCTCAATTTGCATTCAGCTACAAAAATAAGAAAATATATTTTTACATGTGCAAGTGTCCAAAGAAAGTATAAGTACCAGATATTTAAAGAAGTAATTCACCAAAATGAGAAAAGAATTTTTAAAAATCAAAGATTTGAAGAATAGGGAAGTCATGATATAGAGGAATTATTTGTATGAGGTAAAACTATTTAAATAGAAAATTGTTTAATAAATATTAATTCATTACAAAAGTTAATATAGTAAAAAAAGGCTAAAGAAAGAAAACATGACATAAAAATATAAAATGATGGCATGAATATAAATTTTGAATTTCTTCCACAAAAACCAGATGTGAAATGGGGGAAGGAATGCAAGTGATGGAAGCAAGTTTAATTTATTATAATACATGGAGATGTTTGAGGCACCGATATTCAAGGAAAATAATAGCTATATTTACCTATAAACAGATATTTCAAAAATAAAAACAAAGTCTATACCATCTAAATTAATAGAGGTTAAAAACAAAGTAATCTGTGTAGCAAAAAAAAAGAACGAAAACAAGAAACTGCTAAAAATAGTAAGTTATATAACAAGATAATATGGCAAATATTAGTTAAAGTAATCAAAGCAAGTAGAAAACCTCAGATATTTCTATAAAATACTCAGATTAAATATATAGCATAAATGTTCAACCACAGGATTTTGGAAAAATAAATTATGACATATTGTATTTTGAAAATCACATCTCAGAAAATAATTATATCAGGAAATTATTTTTATAAACTTTAAAGAGAAATTCAGCTGGGAAAAATGCTATGACGCATGTAAGTTCAGACATATAAAGATATTGCTCCAGAAATTCTGTCCCGTCTCGCTTGTATCATTATGCTTTCCTAGTTTACACTGTTATTCCCAACAACACACAAGCATGATATTATTTTTTTCTTATTTCCGATTTCTTTCTCTTTACACACTTCAGTATTCTCAGTAGAAAAGGAGAGCGTCAGCTGAGGAGAAATCATAAGAATTCAAAGTTAAGAAAAGAAGTGGTATAAAAATCTTCTAAGAGAATGGGAAGGTGAACTGCCTAGGGGAAGATTCTCTGATTGCCAGGCAGATCTAAGGGTCTCCTTTTAGGCTTGTGTCAATTTAAAGTGGGAACAGTCAGTGTGGTTGTATGTTTCCACAGCTCTGGGGGGTACAGGCACAAAGTTTTAGAGAAGAAGAGAAAGACATAGTAGGCTGGAAAGACTGGAGATCATGATTTAAGAGCAAAGTGCTTAAAACTGAGATAATAGAGGAGCTGTGGCTATTTATGTCTTCTATGAGGAGAGAAAACCATACCACTGTAAGTCACATTAAAGATACAATGAATACTGCGGAGGTCCAGCCTCCATAGGGCAGGGCCTGAGGTGGGGAGAGGGAATGAGAAAAGAAAGACAAAGAACAGCGGGATTGGGAGGTCTCTCGCCTCAATAGGTGAGAGCAAGTTTATTCTTACAGCATGTTTTCTTATATAGAGCAAAACTACATAAACAAGAAATATTTTAATGCTAGCATCAGCTGGGAAAATGTTAATGTTCAGGACTTTCCCTGGCAAGCTTACTATAGCGCTGACATCTTTGTTTTCTGAGCGTCTAAGTAAAACTATTAACATCTGTGTTCTTTGAAGTTCTGAGTAGTTATTATCGAAGCAGGCTACATCCAGCCTACGCAGACTGGAGGTCACACCACCTGAATTCTACTAAATCAACATTCCCAGGGGCAAACATCGAGGGAAGGAGATACTGGCCAAGCTCCTGTTGGAGTCAGGCCAGAAACACAAGGACCTTGTCAAGCTTATGTCCTTGTTTCCTTCAGAATACAGTTTGTAAAATATAGTAAACAAACTGATTCAAAGTCATTCCTTTATTTTCTCCATGGATGTTACTGAGTATCTATATAGCTGAACACAATGGACTCAGACTCCGCTATTATAAACTTACTTTGAGGGTAAGAAAGAAATATCAATCATTCTAATTAAAGCATGCAAATTTTTATTATATTGTGTAACAGAAAAACCTCACCCAGTCTGGTAAAGAGTTTGATCAATGGAGGCTTCATGGGAAGAAGGGGTATTTTAGCTGAGACATAAAGAATGGGAAGGTATAAACTAGTTGTTAGTTGCTGGGTGAACAGAGAAAAAAAAAGATTGTTGAGTACATTACAAATGGCTAGGTGCAGCGGCTCACGCCTATAATCCCAGCACTTTGGGAGACCAAAGCAGGAGGATTAGGAGGATTGCTTAAGCCCAGGAGTTCAAGACCAGCCTAGGCAATATAGCAAGACCTTGTTGTCTCCAGAAAAAAAAATAGCTGGGCATGGTGGCACGCACTTGTAGTCCGAGGTACTCAGGAAGCTGTGGGAGGATTCCTGGATCCAGGAGGTGGAGGACGCGTTTAGCCATGATCATGCCACTGCACCCCAGCCTGGGCAACAGAGTAAGACCCCATTCATTAATAAAAATAAATAAGCAAACAAACTGACAAAAAAAACTTGTCTAACTAAGTGAAAAGTGAAAAATAATAAGGAAGTGCCCAAGGGTAAAAGAGAGATGGAGAACAGGAAGAGGGCTCAAAAAAAATTTATGCACATACTGAGTTTGAGGTGACAGAGTCATCTAAGTGTCTGTGTCAAGTAGATGAATATCAAAGCCCAAATCATTTGCTGAGAGTAAGGGGGGAAAAGGAAGTTACATCTTTTAGGACAGAAAGTAAAATTCTAAAATAGTTATGAGAAAGCTATGTGAGTTAAGGTTGATGTTGAAGAGCAGATAGGCAATATAAACCAACAAGTAATGTGAGAGGCTGTGGCCTTTCAATGAAATCTGAATTGTAAATTTTAAGATGGAACAGTTTGAGATGACAAAATGTACGAGATGCACCACCTATGGAAGTGAGACTATCAGATGGATGGGACAACCCCCATTTGAGGCCAGGGGTCAAGGTGTTAATAGCCTAAGTTTCACATGACGTGGCTTGAAGGTGAGTGGAATGTGAGCAGGTGAGCAACTTCTGCTTGAGAGATGCAGCAGAAGAAATTTGGTTACGGCAAATGTGTGGAAGAAGCTGAGGCTATGTAGGAGTTTGCTGATCACAGGTCAGGAATCCCAAATGTCACAGTGAAAGAGTTTAGGAGAGTGCAAAAGGAGTAAAAGACCTGATCAATGGAGAGGAGCCTCAGGGTATTATGAAAATGTGAACTTGGGAGTGGCTGTATGACTACAGGTCTGAGGATAGCATAATGCCAAGCAGCAGATTTCTCCCCAATAGTGACATCTGGAAGGTGGTGGCCTCTCAGCTCCTCAGAGTTGCTGAAGTCTGGAAAGGATGCCTGATAGTTTGAGATTGAGATAGGGCAGGGAGCAAGCTTTCTTGATCTCTTTGAGTAACAGCTGTGGGAAGTGTCTAGAGAGTTTATATTAAATTGCACTATTCAACATGCTCAATGTACTTCAGTTCTCTAAAAAAGTTAACAGTTTTTTGAACAAGAAAGATTAATAGCTTTTAGTCAGGGTTGGGAACATGAGTCACTTCATCCCCAAGGATCACCCCTGTGGGCTGATCTGGAAATCAAGCTCTCTTATGTAAAGTATGAAATTTCATTTTCTGCTACTTGATGTCACTTAACTTCAGATAAAGTGGTATATACCTGTATCCCAAATGGAGACTCTTCAGCTGAGGTATCATGCAATCTTTAATTAACCAATTCTCTTATTTTAAGTTGTTTTTAATAAAAGTCAATTTATGCAGCCCATTTGGACTAAATGAATCATTTGCTTACGTGCAGTTGTACCTATATCATGAAAATAATGACTAAAGTTCTTTAAAATCACTTTATGTAATGTGTTTTGTTCACCCTGAATAAGAAAAGTTTTATGAGTTAGTCTGTTAGATAACTGCCAAATTGTGTGTAAAGGATGCCATACAAAGGCTAGACTATGAAATTCTCAAAGGAAGCAGCACCAGAAAACTCTTTAGCCAAATGTTTATTAATTGACTTAATTTCTTCCCTAAATCTCTGCCTCATTTGTACCTTCACTAGTAGGTTTGGAAAATTTAGAGCCTCATCTCGCACCATATATAAACATCAACTCAAAATAGATAAAAGAATTAAACTTAAGACTTGAAACTGTAAAACTGCTAGAAGAAAAATGGAGAAAAATATCTACAATATTAGTCTGGACAAATAATTTCTTAGATATGACTCCAAACACATAGACAACAAAAGCAAACCTAGTCAGATCAGATTAAAAATCTCTGTCCAAGCAACGAAGCAATCATTTGAGTGAAGAGACAAGCTATTGAACAGGGGAATATATTTGCAAACCATACATCTGATAAGTGGTTAATATCTAAAATATATAAGAAATTCAAACAACTCAATAGCAAGAAAATTTTAAAAAAATAAAATAAAATAGAAAAAGGACCTGAATAAACATCTTCTCAAAAGAAGATATACAAATGGCCAACATGCATATTAAAAAAAAATGTTCAACATCGCTAAGCATCAGGAAAATGCATATTAAAACCACAGTGAGATTTTACCTCACGCTTCTTAGAATGACTATTATCAAAAAGACAAAAGATAAATTTTGACAAAAATGTGGAGTAAAAGGGACATTTGTACACTGTTAATGATAATGTAAATTAGTAAAGCCATTATGGAAAACAGTATAGAGGTTCCCCCAAAAACTAAAAAGATAATTACTATAAAATGTAGCAATTCTACTTCTGGTATATATTTTAAAAGAACTGGAGAAGTATGGTGGCTCATGCCTATAATCCTAGCACTTCGGCAGACCGAGGCAGAAGGATTGTTTGAACCCAGGAGTTTGAGACCAACCTAAGCAACACAGAGAAACCCAGCCTCTACAAAAAATTAAATAAAAAAAAAAAAGCTGGGTGTGGTGGCGCATGTCTGTCATCCTCCCTACTCAGGAGGCTGAGGCAGAAGGATCACATAAGCCCAGGAGGTCAAGGCTGCAGTCAGCCGTGATCTGTGCCATTTCACTCCAGCCTGGGCAACATAGTGAGATCCCAAATCAAAAAAAAAAAAAAGAACTGAAATCAGTAGGTTGAAGAGAAATCTGCACTCCCATATTCATTGCAGGATTATTCATGATAGCCAAGATGTGAAAATAACGTAAGTATTGGGGTTTTTTTAAGTATATATAAAGAGATAATAAAATACTATTCCATCTTAAAAAGAAGGAAATTTTGTCATTTGTGACAACATGGATGAAGCTGGAGGACATTATGTTGAGTGAAACAAGGCAGGCACAGAAAGGCAAACACCATATGATCATACTTATATGTGGAATCCTAGTAACGCTCATAGAAGTAGACGGTAGAATGCTGATTACCAGAGGCTGGGGTGTTGGGAGATGGGAGAGATATTTGTCAAAGGGCACAAAATCTTAGTTAAAAAAAAAAGAATACGTTCAAGAAATCTGTTGTACACTATAGTGACTATAGTTAATGACACTATAGTGTATAGATGAAAATTACTCAGGAAATACATTTTGTGTTCTCACCACAAAAAAAGATAAGTATGTGGGGGAATATGTATGTTAATTAGATTGAGTTAGACATTTCACAACATATATATATTAAAACATATTGTACACCATAAATAAATCAAATTTTTGTCAATTTAAACAATTTGGGAAATTTTCTTAAATTTTTAAAATTTAATAGTCATGCAGGATGCTGAGCAGTTCTTTTGTGTGCAGACTTCCCTAAATGTTGCAGAATATCTAACACCTCTTGTCCTTTCTCTTAAAAGAGATAGGACTGTAACACCTAAAAATATCTCATGAAGAGCAGTGTCATTCCTGTTGCTAACTACTAATCTAATGACTTTACTTCTTTCTCTAGGGTATAAGTCTATGTGACATTTGTAGAGACACTCCTATTGACCACCAGTTCCCTAAATTCCTACTTAAGGAGCTAGAGAGTGGAGCTTATAGCAGTTTATATGCATATAGCAGGTTGAATAACAAGCATGACAGGATAATATTTTTATATATATACCAATATGATTCCTTTTTCTTCCTTCTTCTATGGCATTGCCTTTTCCTACCCTTTTCTTCTGCTTTCTACAGTCAAAACAGCTATATTTTCTATGATTTTTTTCACAAGGAAGAAATATGACAAAGAAAAAAAAGTTTCTTTCTGACTTTTTTATCTCAAAAGCCCATTCTCATTGGGTCGTGGAAAGGACTTGTTCAAATTGAGACAGAAATTCTCTCCACTTCAGTTTCTATGAGACTAGAAAAAGTTTCTACAGGCTAAGTGGTGGGGACCTGAGTCCAGGATGAAAAGGCAGGCCATGGATGAATCATGTGATCAGGAATGAGAGAATTTAAAGCAAAGGATTGCTCTGACTGAACGTTTTATTCAAGGACCTGGCAACTGGAGGAAGGACATCCTTCCCCTGCTTCCACTACCAGGAGTCCTGCCCATCCACCTGTTCTTAGCAGTTAAGCTTCCTACTGATAAGAGGGCTTTCCTTAGATGATAGTCAATTCTTTTTTTTATTATTTAATTAAGTAATTAATTTTTATGTAAAATTGTGGGATACAATTCAGGGCTAGTAATACAAATATTCACTGTACAGTTACCCTTATCAATGTGGTGTGACCCCCTCTTCCCTAGGCAGATATCGACTACTGTCAATCCCACCTCCCCACTCCCCCACCCCTCTCTCCACAGTTTCCCACCACTCTCAATTCTTTTTTTAATAGTAATACAGTAGTTGTTCAAGGTCCACTTTTCTAAATTGTATACACACCACCCAGAAGAAAGTGATGTCTGCTGACGCTTTAGTGCTGCTTGGACCCTTACTGGTGCATTTCAACTACCACTGGCATACTTGCATTCCTTAGCAATATCGCAGGATGGACGAATATATAGGGATTAGACACATAATAGGATTGAATTTAGGAAAAGTCCTTATAACTAATTTTAGAATGGGATGCAGTGCAAGATCTTCCTGAGCTTATAGATGGTCTAATACATTTTCATTTTTCTAGCAAATTTGGAGCCAACTCCAGGGTATTGTTACCTCAGACTCACTTAGACACAAATCAAGGTGCACTCTTCATTTCTTCTTATAGCAGCGAGAGTGGCTTGACTATTCAAGGATGGAGTGGTTTCTGTTTGTCAGTTGACTGGGTGAAGAGGCAAAGAATAAAGGAAGAAATATGTCTGAGATTCTTTAATTTTGATTTTGTATTTGTTATTTTATTTTGGCTTTGGAAGCATACAAATATTTACAACAGATGACTCAGTTCATCTATACAGATCTGAGTGCCATTTTTTAAATTTTAAAGATGTGGAGTACAATTCAAGGTTAAGTATACAAATGTTCATTATGCGGATACCCTTGTTGATGAGGTGTGCCCCTCCCCAGAAACCCACTACTGCCAATCCTGCCCCCCACTCCCAGCAATTTTCCACTACTGTCAATCCCTTTGTTACAGTATTATGATAATTATTCAAGGTCCACTTATGAGTGAGAACATATGGTACTCAGTTCTTTTTTTTGTTTTGTTTTGTTTAATTTTTTTTAATTATGGTATTATGGGGTACAGTTAGGGGTTAGGCATATAAAAATGCTTCGTTCAGGCATCCTTGATGATAAGAGGTGTCTCCCCATCCCCAGACAGATATTTATCACCATTAATCGCATCGCCCTCCCCTCCCCCATATTTTCCCACCACCCTCAGTCATTTTCTTGTGGTAGTACGTTGGATGATCAAGGTCTACTATATGAGTGAGAACATGTGATACTTAGTTTTTTGTTTCTGTGAGAGGTCACTCAGTATTATGGATTCTAGTTCCAT
>CAUYQG010282427.1:0-37412 GCA_963574415.1 Tarsius wallacei | reverse complement strand
TGTGGGGTTTTTTTTGTTTTTGTTTTTGTTTTTGAGTTGGAGTCTCACTCTGTTGTCCAGACTGGAGTGCAGTGGCCGCTACCAGCCACCACAGCCTCGACCAGCTGGGCTCTGGCGATCCTTCCGCCTCAGCCTTCCAAGTAGCTGGAACTACAGGTGCTCGCTACCACGCCTGGCTAATTTTTTGATTTATTGTAGAGATGAGGTCTCGCCAAGTTGCCCAGGCGGGTCTCGAACCTGCGGGTTCAGGCAATCCACTCACCTCAGCCTCCCAAAGCGCAGGATTACAGGCTGAGCCACCGAGCCCGGCGATGTGTGTTAGAATGATGCTAGGTCAGACTGATGCATCAGATTTATGGTATTCTGTAACATTGTAGCACAGGACTACTTCATCTCTCTGAAAAGCAACTATTCTAGCAACCGTACTTGGAAATGCCATCTATCGCTTCAAAATATGACCGTAAAGCTAAAAGTAAGCAAAAGCAAAATTCATTAAAACTCATTCCTCATTAGACAAAAGGAATGTGCTCGAGGCCCTAAACAACAGCGTGTAGACTTGCATCAAAAGAAAGCTTTCCGAGTCCCTCACTCAACATCGATTTACTCTTATGTTAGACATAGTTCTGTCAAATTTGATTTCCTGTTTTTTTCACCCTCCAGCAAATGAAAAGTAACATACTAGGATTGGGAGGTGGACAGATATTTTAAGACCTGTCCACTGGCAGCACTAAGAAATGATAGCTAATATCCTGAGTATAGTGAAAGAGATGAACTAATTATCAATGCAGATAATATCTGAAAAAAAAGCACAGGCTATAAAACTGTTTATTTTTGGTCTCACTTGTATAAAATTATGTATTATATATATATATAGTTGCTTATAAAAACTGGAATGAAATACATCAAAATATTAACAGTCTTTGTGTCTGTGCCGTGGTATCATGGGTGATTTTCACTTCCTTCATACTTTTTTTTTTTTGAGTTGGAGTCTCATTCAGTCGCCCAGACTGGAGTGCAGTGGCCTCCTGGCCACCGCAGCCTCGACCTGCTGGGCTCTGGCAATCCTTCCAAGTAGCTGGAACTACAGGCGCACACTACCACGCCCAGCTAATTTTTTTTATTTATTGTAGAGATGACATCTCACCAAGTTGCCCAGGCGGGTCTCAAATCCGCGGGCTCAGGCAATTCACTCACCTCGGCCTCCCAAAGCACGGGATTACAGGCTGAGCCACCGAGCCCATCCCTTCATACTTTTTATAACATTCTTCGATGACTATGTGCTGATTATGTCATTAGAATAAATAAAATAGCAATTAAAATAAAATTTTAAAATGAAAAAGATCTTTAAGCACAGAGCAGTCTTGATCCATTTAGAAAAGACACAAATAGACACACCTCAAGTATGCCTTGTGGACCTAGTAGTTCAAAAGCACAGCACAGTATTTGATATTCATGATAATTATATGAGTATTTTTTTTTTTTTAGTTGGGGTCTCACTCTGTCACCTGGACTGGAGGACAGTGGCACGATCATGGCTCATTGCAGCCTCAAACTCCTGGGCTCAAGTAATCCTTGCTCCTCAGCCTCAAGTAGCTGAGACTACAAGCATGTGCCACCACGCCTAGGGCTATTTTTTAAATTTTTTAAATTTTTAAAAATTTTTGTAGAGGTGAGCTCTCACTATGTTGCTCAGTCGTTAAATATTTGCTTCCATGTCCTCCTGCCTCAGCTTCCCAGAGTGCTGGGACTACAGGTGTGAGCCACTGTGCCTGGCCAAAAACATATTTTCAATAAATTCTCATCATGAAGGCAACAAAGTATATATCTTTAAAAGATTTGTATACAAAATGGCTAAAATTTAAAAAAAAGTTTGTTATTTAAGATGTAAAACCCTTAGCTATCCAGATCCACTCATTATGTGAGTTTCCTGGACTGCTGAGGTCTTAGTTTAGTTTTTTCTATTTGAAAGTGAAATTGCCCTGTAGCTATTTGTCCTATTTAATTATGCAAGATTATTATATCTAAGCTTCCTCTCCTAAGTGTCCATAACTATTTATTGAGGCATTATTCTCCCTTGACAATGGAAACAAATATTTAAATGATTGTCTTTATTCTTTTATAAATGGCCCAGCTATATGTTAAAAAATATCTTCTTTTTTCAAATGTGAAGTTTTTACTGTTTGATGCTAACTTTGTTGGTTGTCCCTTGCCTTTTTCAGACTTTCACAAAATAAGAAAAGAAATATTTACATATTTCCAAATGATGTAAAGTATTAAAACCAAATTATAAATTACTCAAGCTATTGGGAAAGTTTCCTGAGAAAATATATACAACATAAAGAATAAAGTATTTAGAATCATTTCCTCCTACTAGTAGTGTTATAATTGAAGCACAGTTGCCACTCGTTCCTCTCCTCTTGAAAATAATAAACATTAACGACAACAAAACCAAATACATACTGAAAATGAATTAATTGTCCTTGGGAAACAGTCCCAGATACTTTTATCGTTTATGTATGAAATATGTTCTTAGCACTAGTTGAATCTTCATCACTACTCCTTATCATTTACTGAATCTCATGCCTTAGTGGTGGTAGTTCCAGATTCTCTCCTCTTCAGTCCTTCAAACTGAAACTTACACCCATCAATCTCAGTAAATGACCATATCTTTTAAGTTCCCTTCATTTCCCTCAATGTTCCTTCCTGAGGCAAACTTTGTGCTTCTAATCTCAATCTTCTTACCGTCTTGCTTTAAATTGACTTCTTTCTACAGAATTACTCAGGTCCTCCTTGACCTTAAAAAATAAACTTCAATGATAAATCAAACAATAAATAAACAAAACATATCCTCAAGCTACTATCCTATGTCTAGCTGAAGAGAAAAGACACAGATACACCAAAGAAGTAAGACATAAGATCTGTATCTATCTGTATGTGTGTACAGTACATGAATTTGCATACACTAGCACCCATAGATGATCCCTACATTGCTATTGGGACTGTGCCTTTTCTTAATTGGGTGGCTTAGTTATAACTGCTTCATCTGATGTGGAAACTCAATGGTCAGTCAGTGCTTTTTTTCTTTTTTTTTAACTCTTTATTTTGAAATTTTCAAATATATACAAAATAGAATAGTAGAAGGAACCTTCATGAACAGAGCACCCAGGTTCAACATGATCAATTGATGGTCAATTTTATTTTATCCATATCACCACTCTTGAATATTTTGAAGCAAATCTCAGACATTATATTTTTTTATCTGTAAATATTTCTATAAATACCCACAAAAGATCAGGTTTATTTCTAACATAACCAAATACTGTTCTCATACTTTACCCCCCAAAAAGTTTCTTAACAACAGAAATTCAGCCAGTGTTTACAGTTCTCTGACTATTTTTTTTTTTCAGGTTGAATCAGGAACTTAAAGTTTATTCAGAATTATTGTTCTGTTAAGTCCCTTTAAACTGTGAGATCCCCCCCCTTGTATTAACTATCAATTGCTATGTAACAAATTACCCTTAAAACTTAGTGACTTAAAACAACAAATATTTATTATCTATAGTTTTTGTGGGCCAGGAATTTGGGAACAGCTTAGCTGAGTGATTCTGTTTCAGTGTTGCTCATGAAATTTCAGCAAGATGTTGGCCAGGGCTGCAGCTGTCTGTGGGTTTGACTGAGCCTAGAGGATCCAGTTCTAAGTTCAATTCTTCACCATGTGGGCCTCTCTATAGAACTTCTTGAATGTTGCTATGGTCTGAATTTTGTGTCCCCTCGCCCCCCCAATTCATATGTTGAAACTTGATCCCCAGTGTGCTAGTATTAAAAGGTGGAGGCTTTGCTCCTTCAGCCATGTGAAGACACATAGAGGATTCCTCTATGAAATGGAGAATGAGCCTTCACCAGACACCAAATTTGCTGGTACTTTGATCTTAGACCTCCCAGTCTCCAGAACCTTGAGCAAAAAATTTCCATTGTTTATAAATGACTCAGTCTGAGGTATTTTGTTGTAGCAGCCCAAACAGACTAAGACAAGCATCTTCACAACATGACAGCTGGCTTCCCCAAGAGTGAGTGATTTAAGAGAGAGAGGAAAGAGGAAACCACAGTGCTTTCTATGTCCTAGTCTTAGAAATGACAAAACAATAATTCTGACATACTCTATTGTCATATTGTCATATTCTAGGTTGGTCACATAGACCAACCTAGAAACAATGTGAATACCAAGGTGTGGGGATAATTGGGGGTGGGGGATCATCTTGGAGGTTAACTACTATACCTCCCCTCCTTTCTCTCTCTTTTCTGTTGTTATTGTTGAAGCAACCATGTCCTTTTTCTGATAGAGTTCATATTTTGTTTATTGCATCCCATTGGTGTTATTTACATGTTTCTTTGCCATGTATATTTTCTAAAAATTTTAAATTATAGAGGCTCAATCATATCCAGGTTCTGTATTTTTGGACATCCTTATTGTTATTGATGTTGTTGATGTTGCATGGCTTTATAATGGAGCACATGGTGGCTAGCTGACTTCTTGTATTAGCAGACATTGATGCTCATTGCCTGGGTCCATTAATTCAAAAGAGTGATATTCTATCATTTCCTCTTTATTTATTTTTTGGATTACTTCTATGAAAGAAAATGTCCCCTTATTAACTTTTAGTTACATTGAGGTATATTTAATAGTGAAGGCATGATAAATGCTTGATTTTTTCCCTCCCTTTATCAGTTTTCAATAAGTTGTTGACTCCCTAGAATCTGCCAAGGGTAACAAGTGAGATCTGGGAAGCCACACGAATATGCTGAAGCAGAATCTCCAGGAATGGGTCCTGGGCATGGGGATTTTGAAAGGGCTTCCTAATGTGATTCTGATTTACTCATCTGTTAACTTCTATTAATCTTCATTCCTAGAGTCTGACTTAGGTATGGGAATGGGAGTGTGGGGATAGGGTTTCTTTTTTTATTTTAACCTCTAGTTAATTCTCTTGAGCTGACAAGTTAGGGGAGCACTACACTAGAATATACCTTTTTATACTTAGTGTGGCTATATTCATCTTTGCTATTCTCTCATGACATGAGTGTGTCATGTTTGCCTTTCTATGCCAGCATGTTACATTGAGAATCTGTGTAGCACTGTAGTTAGAACACAGATTATGGACTTAGACTGCTTGGGTCCAAATCTTAGCTCTGCCACATAATAGCTTTGTTACCTTGGGTAAGTAAATGACCTCTTTGCTTCAATGTACTCATACATAAAATGGAAATAATAATAGGATTCCCCTCATGGTTGTTTTGAGGACTAAATGAGTTAATATTGTTTATGTTTAGAATAGTGTTTGGTAAGGATTTCTTAAAAACCTAATAAAGCTTATCTGCCTGTGGGAGCATTTCCCTCGAATTTTTTTTTTATAAAAGCCAAGTTTGGTGGTTATTAATCTCATCACTATAATATTAATAATCACTTATTGAATGTTTTATATATGCTAATCATGATGGGTTACATATATTCTCTAGTTCACTTAATTATCATATCAATCCTACAAAATTAACAACATGTTTTTCACTTTACATATTGGGAAACTAAGTCTCTGAGAAGTTAAGTAACTTACCCAATGTAATAGATCTCATGATGGATGTAGATATGATCTTAAAGAGGGGTTGTGATGGTTAAGAGCACAGAATCTGGAGCTAAGCTCTCTGAGTTCAAATCCTGGCACTACCACTTTCTAGTTGTGTATCTTGGACAAGTTACTTAACCCCTCTGTGTCTGTTTCCTCATCTGTAAAACAAGGATAATCATTATGCCTATCTCCTGGGTTATTATGAGGATTAAATGAGTTAATACTTGCAAAGCACCTAAAACGGTGCCTAGCACATAATAAGCACTTTGTATGCATTAGATGGTTGTTCTTACTGCTATTATTATTATCAATTATTTTTATTAGTTTGGGTTTAAAGAATAGGCAGCAGTAAAGAGGGAGAAATTGAAGGTGCTAATAAGGAGTTAGATAATTGTATTTTAATAAATGTATTACTAAATAAATACATTGACCTTAAGGAGGGAAGAAAGGAGAGCTGTCTCTATGACAAAGATGAACAGGACAGAAGATAATCAGTGTCTAGGCAAAGGCAGATGATGAATCTCTTGGGAGAGACTCATTCTTACAAAGTAAAAATCAGGATCATCCTTTAGGAATGAAGAAAGGAAGATAGAATTGGAAGCCTATGGAGGCAGGGGATTTTGGACACATTCGAGGATAAGCCAGGGAGCACACAATAGACACAGTCAAGTTGAATTTTGTCAGTTCTTGAGCATAGCTCAATTCCTCACAGCTTAGGAAATTAATGTCTGGGGGAAGGGATAGCTCAGCTGCAGTCTAGTGAGGGCAGCAGTAAGTTTGGGTATGGTTGAATGGGATGGTTATGATGGTAAGTGGAAGTGAAGAAGCATTGAACACGGAATCAGGAGACTTGGATTCATTTTCTACCTTACTATCAACTAGCTTGTAGGACCTCGAATAGGTCACTTGACCTTTGGATCTTAGTTAATTCATTTGTGAAATGAAAGAACTACATCAGTTTGTCTCTAACATTACATCTGATTCTAGAATATATGATCTTGAGGGGCTGATTCTAGAGTTTAGCTGCACAAGAATGGAGTCAATTGAAATGCCAAGAGTAGGAAAGTGATGGGAAGGCCCGGAGAGGCAGGAATGCAGGTTCAATAAAAGTAAAGATAGATGTGGGAACTCATGCCAGTCAGGCTCAATCACTCAAGCTTTCTGCCTTTACTATGATTTTCTGCATTAAAAAAAATTCTAAAATTAGTTTGTCGTTTTTTATAGCAGATATGGCTGTTATGAATTTAATAGGCTATGTTTGACACACACACACACACACACACACACACAACAGTAAATGTTATTTATTTTAGTTTTACGTATCTAAAATGTTCATTAACACATCAAAAATAAACAGTTAACTTGTAGGGACTTATTTTTCTGCTTTTAAGCAGAAGATAACAAAAGAGTATTTTATGCTTTCCTGTGCCCATAATAACATTACACTTTGGAGTAGCTAACTTGGTTGCTTGAACACGCTGTTACAGAACTGGTTAATCCATAATTCAGCAGGTTCTTGGCTTCCAAGTTACCTTATTGACAAGCCTGAAGAAAGTGGATGGAACTAATTAGCACTCAGCATTATAAAATAGGAAGAATTAAATAAAGCAGCTTCAATATTAAACTCAGACCCCTATGAAGATATTCCCTTTAGTTATGGGGATTTTGAAATGATGGACAGGCTAAACCAAAACTCATAATCCTATTACAGTCTCCTACACCCACCTAATAAGCTTCAAGAGCCGTTTCCTTAGAGTCTGGTATATTGCCATCTTCCTCTAGGCTTTTCTGCATATAGCTTATAAATTCTTTACTGTTTCCACTAAATACTTTGTTATTTAAAATAACATAAAAGAGAGTATATAAGTATATATACATATTGATGTATTTTGACTGTAATAATACACTTGGCCTGTAGGGAAATTCAAATTATTAATAATTTCAGAGGAAAGCTTTTTAAGAAAAAAGCTCCAGGCTTAGCTGTAATGAGGCATTTGAAAAGGAGGAGGGGGTATGTTTATGTGCGTAATGAAAATATTGAACCCTTTGGGATGTTATGAACCATGGTGTACTAATAAATGATCTTTCCATTGCAGTGTTCCAGCAGACATCTTTGTACCCCTGATATACCCTTGCAAAATGCCTTTCACTCACATTTCCTTTTAAATAGTTCTATCTCCTGACATTTTTTACTGGGGGTGGGGGTGCAATAGGGAAAATCTGATGGAAAAAGGAGGACAATACTACAGCACAGACAAAGTTGGTGGCTTAGAATAATGAGCCCATTTTCAGCTGAGCTGTGTGATTTATATGAATTAATTAACCCCTTACAAGCATTTGTCTGACAATCCTAATTCTCATTCAGTTCAATGAGTTTTATAATTATCATTTAACTAAATAGCATTAAAAACTGTTTATATCCTGACATTAAGAAAGCTTTGTGGAATTCTTTTCCTATAAATCATCTGAAGTTGTTTACAATTTGCAGTAGTCTTATTTTTCTTCTGGTTTGTGCTCAAGTTGCTGTTTTGCTGTTTTAAAAAATATTTTCAGGGTGCTAATTATAGAATATGCTCTAGAGTTTGTCTAGCTTTGTTAGGGTAAAGGACCTTAGTAAAGAACATTTTCACAATTTAATTGGAAGAATGTAGGCTTAAGCTATTATCTGTCATATTAAACAAAATGAATCCAATGATGCTAAATGGATATAGAATGATTAATTACTTATTCTTAAGACTTGTGCCATTGAGTTCCTGGTGATAAGATGGTGATAAAGCACTTTTACCCAGAAAGACAGAAATGAGAATATTGTGATCACAATGCTGGAAAACAGTGTGAGAAGGCTAGAAAAATATGTTTGAGATGGGAAGTATCTGGAACCTCTTCTACCTTCTATGCTGTGTATATGTAATTACTTTTAATTTTCATACTAAAAATTAAGGTAATATTAATAAGCATTTTATTTAATTAAGCCTCTTCTGCTTATAAAGAACAAAAACTGTTTAAACTGGATGTTTATTGAAGAGACACAGAGAAACTCAAGAGAATTCAGGGCAGGAAATACCCTATATCTAGACTTAGATCCCTGGAAATGGGATTTTTGCTTTCCTTTCAAGGTGGCTCTGGGGTCTCCACAACATGAGTTCATGGGCCTTTAAGCTAGTGCTTGAAGAGAGACTTCACTTGCCTGGTCTAACTGCCCTTTCTGTCTTCTGACAAAGATTCTTGGGTCCCAATTCTACATTCCTATAAGGGGAATGTCATTTGACTCCTTTTTGTTTTCTTTTTTTGTGCCAGGTCCCATGTGTCTGATGAGCCTAGGATGACTGCCCTTTAATTCAGGTTCCTCCCCCAGTTCAGTCAGCAATTAGTTTGTGTTATATGGTAACTAATTTAATCCTCACAACAACCCTATTAAATAGGTTAAATACTATTACTATACTCCCTTTTACAGATGGGAAAACTGAGGCAAGGAGAGGTTAAGTAACATTTCCAAGGTCATGTAACTCCAGGATCTGTGCTAAATTAGGAGATCTGGGTTCTAGTCCATGACCCATCACTATGTGAATAACTTAGAGTAAATCACTTAATCTCCCTAAGCATTCAGCCATTTCATACACAGTTAAAAAATTTTTTTTGAGTTGGAGTCTCACTCTGTCGCCCAGGTTGGAGTGCAGTAACACAATCACAGCTATCACAATCTCGACCTGCTGGGCTCAGGCAATCCTTTTGCTTCGGCCTTCCAAGTAACTGGAACTACAGGTACACGCCACCATTCCCAGCTAATTATTTATTTATTTATTATAGAGATGAGGTCTCACCATGTTGCCCAAGCTGGTCTCGAACTCCTGGGCTCAGGCAATCCTCTTGCCTCAGCCTCCCAAAGTGCTCAGATTACAGGCATGAGCCACCATGCCTGGCCTAAAATATTTTTTTCCTAATTTTTTTATTGACAAACTAAAGGATGGAATAGAAGTCCAATAACACATTGTCATAGGACTTGCTTGGTTATGCAGAATAAAGATCTACTCAAGCTAGCTTGAATGAAGGGAGATTTATTTAATGACATGAAAGGCAATTTGGACATCTAAGGATAGGAAACACCAGTAAGACCACAGAGTACCTTGAACTAGAACCAAAATTGAAACATTGGAAATAGAAGTTGCTCTCTCCATCCTTCCATGGTCTCACTCAGTGTTGCCTCTTTTTCTTCATTGGTTTTCTTTGTATGAGCATGGCTGCCACAACTGTGATGCAGTATGACCTTGGACTCAGAGAGACATTGGTCTCTCTGAGTTCAAATTCTTGTGACAGAATCTGACTGGCCCAGCCTAATCTGTGAATTTGCTTTCCTTGAGTCAGATGTCCAGCCTGTGGGCAATTGGCCAGTGCAGGGCTAAGATCAAATGGTGCATAGGACTGTAACCTTTTCCAAGAACTGTATGAAAGGGCAGATTTACTGAGAAAGCGATATGGGAAGGGCTGGCAAACAGATTGATGTTTGCTACACCCATAATCCTAGCACTCTACCACTGTTTTAAAACATATTGTGTATTTCTCCCTAGATTATTATTTTGATCATATTTTAAACACTTCGCAGTATACCAGATACTTTACTAAAATATGATACATAGATCATATTTTAAACACTTCACTGTATACCAGATAGTTTACTAGGACCACATTAGGTGCAGGGCCTACATTTCCTATCCTATCCTGCTTTAGAATCTACACACGTGAACACACGTACACACATAGGGATGTTTATGCATTTATTTTTGTTTTACTGAATACAGTTGACCCTCCATATCAGTGGGTTCCACATTTGTGGATTCACCAACAGCAATTGAAAGTATATTTTTTAAATTGTATGTATATCAAACATGTACAGACCTTTTTCCTTGTCATTATTCCTAAACAATTCCGTATAACAGGTTTTATATAGCATTTACATTGTATTAAGTATTATAAGTAATCTGGAGATGATTTAAAGTATATGGGAGGATGTGCATAGGTTATATAAGGGACTTGAGCATCTGTGGGTTTTGATATCCGTAGGAGGTCCTGGAACCAATTCCCCATGGACACCAAGGGACAGTTGTAAACCCTATTGTTTTTATTACCAAATCATTTGAAATTTATTTATCCAAATAAATGTTCTGTAGTATCTTGAATGTGAGCTAGACAAGAAATTCAATATGATTTCTTTATAGTTACATCTAGTGTTTAACCAAACTTTAGTATTACACAGCTTAATTATCCAGGTTATTTATCATCCTACTTGGCTCTGAAATATTTAGCTGTTTTCTTAAACTCAAATGTAATATCAAGGGTCAAAGATTTGCTGCCATCAAAACTATTCAAAAGAATGTGAGAAGAAAAAAAGAGAATGTGAGGCCTACTCTAAAGGTCTCTCAAAGAAGTAGTGCACAAATGTTTCATGCAATGTATGTACATTGAAGAGGATAGACCTTATTTACCAATATATGTAGATTGTTTTTTAAAAAATAATTCATATTATGTATAAAATCAAAAAATTGTAGAAATATACAAGATAAATATGCCCAGTTAAATCTATATTTAGCCAGTATGAGAATTAAAAAATAATTTGAATGGACTCTTTACTGAAGTGTTAAAAAGAATTCTATCTCCCGTCTACTACAGCTACTGGGACCTATGATCAATATACTTCTCTTCTTATGCCCACATGGACTGATATGCTTGGGACACACTGGAAACTAGATGAATTTAGAGCTTTTATAAGATGGGAAAAATACCTTGCCACAGATCTCCTCCTGAACTAGCCAAGTTAATTAATCATTGTTGTTGTTATGTTGCTGTTGTTTTACCACGCTTATGCAAAAGAAAGGCTGCCAAGTACCCAGAGAGGGTCATTGAGGTTCAGAAAAATAGAATTGCCAAATCTGTTGGTGCTTGTCTGGTTTTATGTTGGTATTTAGAGGCTGTCTTACCATGGTAGCTGTGTAGCTTGAGTGTGTGTGTGTGTGTGTTGTGTGTGTGTGTGTGTGTGTACTCGTGTGTGCATGTATGTGTGTGTTTGTATTGCTGCAGACAGATTCAAAATCATTGGGTTAAATATGCATTGAGAATTGATTTAAGAAAAGTGTTTTGTGTGTGTGTGTGTGTGTGTATGTGTGTGTGTATTTTCCCTGTTGATTAAAATATCTTCATTTCTGTGGTTACTTTAAAAAAAATCAGTCTGTCCAGATTCATCATTCTAGTTTCTAAGAGGAATGAATGATAATCTAAAGCTAAAATTAGAATTCTATAAAAGCAGTATAATCTGATGAACATAGCCTTTATCTCAGATTCAGAGCAATAAATGTTTTACTTAATTTGAGAATATGAGATATGAAAAGTCCATCATAAAAGTGGTTTCAGAAGTTTGAAATGTTAACTACAGCTAAAGTTCCATGATTCTCATTTCATTCTGAAGTCACTTGTTATTTCTAGAAACCTAGTCATGGACTAATTCCTTTTTGTTGTTGTTATACAGAGACTTGAAATAAATGGGCAAAGTCTTCCCTCTTTCAAATAGATTAGTATACTGGTTGCCACACTTTTCCTGAAGAATTATACTTTAAGACCTAAGGTATACAGTGGAGAAGAAGTCTCTAAATGTGACCCAGGGACGCCCTCTGCACAGGACATATTTTTTGTTGTCAATCATTTCTGCCCCCGACTTATGTCTCATCTTTCCTGTTGTACATTTACAAGCTGGCTCTAATGGTTAAGGAAGAAACAGAAAAATAAAATAACTGTTAAGGTGAACAGTGGATTTAAAAAAAACTTTAAAATTACTTTTAAATATATTTTACAGTCTATGGGGAGAATAAGCAGAAATTTGCATGCATACTTGTGTCTGTATGAGATTTTCACATACCATAATTTGCCCTGTTGTAAAATCCTAGCAGAGATCATGTATTTTCCATGGGGATACACAATTAGATGCCTAATCTAAACCTGGAACAATGTGATTTGAGCTGATTTGCAGAGGGACTATAAAAGCTGAAAAATCAGTTTGACAAAATTCCTGCTGGGATTGGCCTGCAATAAACGTTCACAGTGGTATTTGGAGGCCATGTCACTTTAGTCAGATCACTGGGGCTTAGGAGATGATGCCTACAGTAAAACTTGAGTTCACTACTTATCAGGGAATGTGTGAAGGTTCCCAGGCTGAAGGTTCATTAGATCAGTCTGTAAGAGCTGTCAATCAGACCAAACTGTCAGGGGAATACTTTTTTAAAAAATAGATAGAAGCAAAATTTCCCACTTAGGATTTTTCCACATTGCATCCCTACTGCCATCTCATTGTCCATACCAGAGACAGCTCTTGCCAGAGTGTAGAATACTAGGCCATTATAATGTTCTCAATGTCAGTCTTGGACCAATATCACTTACGATCATGACTGCTGCTCTCAGTAATCATCATGGTCACCTAGGGTGAATAGGGTAGAATGGTTTTCAAAGTACACAAGATCTGGATGTGAGGGCAATCTGGCTGTGACATCTGACACCCCATTGATCGCCAGGGTTGATTCGGCTGATCTGACTGGCTAGGGGGGTGTCCCCTTCCTCCCTCACCGCTCCATGTGCGTCCCCCCCGAAGCTGCATGCTCGGTTGAAGAGGACGACCATCCCCCCTAGAGGAGGACCGTTCTTCGGTCAAGGGTATACGAGTAGCTGCGCTCCCCTGCTAGAACTTCCAAACAAGCTCTCAAGGTCCAAAGTACACAAAATCTATTAGGAAATAGGAATTTTTGTCATATTCATTAGCTCCAATATGGTACCATGGTTATGAAAACACAGATGTTTGTTGATCTTAATTGAACATCAAGAATAGAAACCACAAAATCTAGCATACATATGACCTTTACCACCCCAGTCCCCATCCTTCTTGGCCTAACAAAATTTGGAAAAATTCTTTCTTATATTTCTTCCATATTGTCAAGTGTGTATTGTTTTATTTCTAGCAATCCTATGTTATTTAAGTTTGACATTGGTATATCTATTGGTTGAGCACGACTAGAATATTTCAAAGGATTTTTAAAAAATGATTTATTACTTGTAAAGGAAACCAAGAATGTTTGGATATAAACAATGTATTAGGTTTTGTGTGAACATTTTATTTAACACTACAACATTAGTTAATATTTGTTAGCCATTTAGATGATTGTGATACTGAGAGTATGTATATCCATGTGACAAATTACTAAGTCAAAACACAGGTAATCTGTTTATACCTATTGTAACTGGAACACAGTGGCAGATGACACAATTGACCTCATTGGATATGCAAGAAACTCCGGTAGGATGACCAAAATAAACATCTCAACTACAAAACAAGATGATGATGGCATGTAGGCTTTAATTATTAGCATTGTCAATAGAATGTGAATATATAACAGAAAGTAAATTATATGTTTTTGTTTAACTCTTGTTTTAATTAGCACCAGATTCAGCTATAGTTGTATTTATGAATATATGTTCATTTCTAATACTTAGAAGTAATTACTTTTTCATGAAACAATACTCTTCCCAAAATGGAGATTTAGAAAGTCTATTCCATTAAACATCAGTTGATTTTATTTCCAGGTGGCATCTATTAGGACAAACATCATGAAAAGGCCACTGACCAAAATGTTGATTCCCTGGCTGACACCTGGAAGAAAAATAAACTTATGTTTAATGGAGTAGACTGTCTGAATCCCTGTTTTGAGAAGAATGCACATTCATGAATATGTATTCATTGCTGAACTCAATAGATTCCAGTAGTGAAGGACATCCGTATCATAGAAAGTAGCATCTATTCATTAACTTATTACTTTCCAAAGAAACAAACAAGAATACAGCTTGAGATGGAGTGCTGGCAATAACCAGTTCATTTCTTTATTATGTGACACATTCATCATGACCTGCATGATAGCCAATGAAATAAAAATGGGGCTTGTGTATTATCTGTGGTCTAATTTGTTGAAATTTTCATTTTAAGTTACAATAGCACAATCCTAAGCCAATATTATAAGTGAACTATTCGTGGTTTTGTATTATTCTGTGTTCTAGGTGAATTATAACATTTATTTATAAATACATTTCAAAGAATTTTTCTCTTTATTTCTTTTTTGCAGTGGCAAATCATCCCTATGCAACAAGGGCTAATCCAAGATCAGCTACATAAATGGCTTGTGTGCTGTTTTAAATAGGGTTGGGTGATTGTACAACATGACTTTTTAAGATAATCAAATGGTAAAAGTTTCTAGTAGAAACATGATATTCATTTCACCTAGTTCTCTTTTCTTTCTGCCTAAGGCTTTCTCGTAAAATGTATGCTACATGCCCCTTAATACTGGCTTCATGACAGTTAATCACATGTATGCTTGGAAAGAAAATATAGACTTGGGAAGAAAACGGACATATATTCTACAGTGAATATTCCCAGCTTCCAGTCATTTGATACTATATGTGTACTGTGTGGTGCAGAACATTCCACCAGGCCTTATGTGGGTACAAAAAGATATCTAAGGTATGATGCCTGTCCTCTGAACGTGTTTTGAAAAATGTATACTGGTCATTATTGAAATGACTACTATGTAAACTAAAGATAAAAGCCACTAGGGTAGCCATGTTTTTTTGCCAGTTATTAACCATATATATAGCAGATATATATGTATTATATAATTTCAGTTTATTTAAACTAATTCACATTTTCAAGAACTTCAATAACTTGAAGCACCCAGAAATACCCTGGGTGTTTTAATATAGTGATTGCAAACAACTAGTATGTACTTAAATTTTTGTACCTCTGCATGTATGAGGTTTATGCATTCAGATTTATTCAAAGGTGTTTATATCATATACCTAAACCTTGGATTATTTAAGCTTTCCTCTGTGGAATCTCAGTCCTTCAGGTATGATTCATAGCAATGTGATTTCCTCTTTACCTATTGGTATTCTACTATTGGGATATTTCAGGAATCCTGTGAATTGTGTGCCTAGAAATATAAACTTGATTTTATTATTAATCTACTCAGAAATCATGTATTGGACAATAACACAACTGCGTGTACATTTAGTAGCAAGAAAGAATGGAATATTTGGAGATAATATAACATAATTAAGATTTTAAGACTGTGTAATGAAAAAAAAACATGCAGCAGACTCAGCTCCAAAGCATGTGAAATATTCAGGTTAAGAACAGAATTCAGGAAATGCAGGAAGCACTACAGAATTCAGGAAATGCAGGAAGCACTCTTAGGCCATGGGAGCTGCTATGCACAAAAGAGATATGCCTGTACTGGCTCAGAGAGGCTTCCAGATGTATTATTTACTGAGGAAGCCTTATTTTAATGCTGAATAGAGAAGCACAAATGACATATTCTTCACAAGTGGCAGTGTTGGTATTACAGCATTCCAAGGGTGTGAGAATGAGTTTGGAAACGAACTGAGAAAAAGCAAAGAATATTTAACTATTGTAGAAAATAGAGGTATTGCTAGGAAAATTATATTTTCCTCTGGTCTTTCTCACTATTTATTTACCCCCTCACCAAGGACCCTGGCTTCTAAGGAGTAGTCCAGGGTTGAGAGAACACTACAAGGAGAGTGACAGCGGAGAATGTAGATCCATATTTGGATTCAGGAGAAAGGAGAGGTTCAAGAGGTGCTGCCTATAGTAGAACTGGTCGTTAACTAGCACTATCTACAATATGTTACCGACAAGAACCACAGAAGAAAGATTACACGTACATAGGCCTGTTCTTTCTTTTATGCTCATTTACCTTGCCTGGGTCCTTTACCTCATGAACAACAACTTTGTGCCATGCCTGCTGCTCAAGGTCATTGCCCTAATTGAGTTGGAGTTGAGTTGGAGTTGCAATGAAGAAAGAACGGAGGAATTTAACATTTATTGAGTACCTATTGTTTGCTAGGCACTGTGCTAGATGTCATATGTACACCATCTCATTGCATCTTCACAACATTCCTGAGCACCAGGTTTTATTTTCCCAAGTTTACAGGTGAAGGAATGGAGGATTAGAGAAGTTAAATAGCTTGGCCAAGGTCACAGCTGGTAAATGATTGAATCAGAATCTGAGCATCAGTTTGTCTAATTCCAAACTGAAGGCTATTTCTTTACAATGTTGTCTTTCACTTAGGGGCTCATGCAAAAGATTTATGAGTTCGCTTGGATTTTCTTTGTTCATAGTGCTAGGAACACTTATAGCTGAAGTTTTAGTTCTTACCTCACATAAGACTAGTACCACCACCACATTTTTAAAGAATGGGTGATTAATTTGTGAAAATATTCATTGGAATGCTTTTAAGAGTTTTCAAATCACAGAGTTGAAAATTCATACTATGCTCTAGGCATTATTGATTCTAAGCCATCTCATGCAGATAGAAATAAATCCTCTTCTTAAAGATCTCTGGTGGAAAAACACTACAGGCTTTTCCACAGTAATTTACCTCACTGCTGAAAAGGTTTACAGATAGGTGTATACACATTGTTAGGACCAGTGACATAATGCCCAGTTCCAATGATTCAAACCAATAAAATAAGAATCCCTCTTAAAAGTATAATCTTCAAAGGGTCTCTGAAAAGTACTTATAGGAAGTTTATGTGATTTTGCCATTTCTCTTGGAAAGGCAGTTACCTTTGAATATGTAAATAATCAGGCCTAGGGTGGGTCACAAAGAGATTTCTTTATTTTGCATTTGGATGCCCTTCATGGTTTAAATCACAGATCTCTACCTTAAATGTAAATGAATAGTGTTGAGAATTGACATAATTTTTAAAAATATCACGGTTGTTTTCAGACAGCTTTACACTTCAGGATAAGTGTCCTATCCTATATATTATCCTATATTATAATTGTTTGCTCTTTTGTCCTTTTAGCAAGACTGTGAGCAACTGGAGGGCAAGGATTGTGTCTTACTCATCGCAGTATCTCTAGTGTTTAGCATAATGCTTGACACACAGAAGTAATCAATAATTATCTATTGAGTAAATGAATTAATTTCTCCAATTGATTCTGCTTACGCAGATCTTTCTCCTACTTTCCCACAAATGCAACCTGATTACTTCTCTCACCTGGAGTGCTCTTTCTTTCTTTTCTCCACTTATATAAATCCACCTAATTCTTCCTAGTACAATTAGTTGTTGCATGAGTCCTGTTCTGTCTATTCTAGCTCTCATAGAGTTATATCCTCCCCATGCCTCAACTCTTTTAGCCCCTGTGGTCTGTCTCACACACTTTAGCCCTTTATTATGTGCTATTTTATATTATTGGCCAATCATTTAATGTTTTTCTGTTTCCCCAACCATTATGTAAAGCGACCATGTTTTATCCCATTTTCTCTCTCCTTCATAAAGACTTAAATGTAGAATAGACCAGGGGATGACAAACTGGCCTACATGCAAATCTACCCTAAAACCTAAAGATGTTTCTTGTGTTTTTATTTTTTATTTATTTTTTAATTTAGTTATTTATTTTTGTTGGAGTCTCACTCTGTCACCCAGGCTGGAGTACAATAGCACAGCTCACAGCCACCACAGCCTCAACCTGCTGAGCTCAGGTGATCCTTTGCCTCAGCCTTCCAAGTAGCTGTAGTCACAGGTACACATAAGGAACCACAGGCACACGTGGGGAACCACAGTTGCATGCCACCACACCCAGATAATTTATTATTTATTGTAGAGACAAGGTCTCACCAAGTTGCCTAGGCTGGTCTCAAACCCATGGGCTCAGGCAATCCTCTCACTTCTGCCTCCCAAAATGCTGAGATTACAAGTATGAGCCACCGCACCCAGTTTCTTATGTTTTTAAATGGTTGGAAAACAATCACAAGAAGAATATTTTGTGACATGAAAATTATATGAAATTCAACTTTCCATAAAGTTTTTTAGAAGATAACCACGTTCATTTATTTGCATATTGCTGCTTTGGGGCTGCAGCAGCAGAGTTGGGCAATTGTGACAGGAAACCTATGACCCACAAAGCCTAAAATATTTAGGCTAACCCTCTGCAGAGAAAGTTTGCCAGCCGCTGGAATAGACCATCAATAAGTACTTATTAGGTAAACAATTTGTTATCTTATGACTATTCCATTATGAAACAAGATACTAAAAAAGTACTGCTAATTATGCTGTCTTACCTTATATGAAGAAAAATAATAAAGCAGTCTTTGCAGCACAGGTTATTCCTGTCTTTTAGTTGGTGAAGTAGAAAAAATTTTATTTTCTCATTCTCTGGTAAACTGACTTACAGTGCCCTTAGCAGTTCGAAACCTTTTCAACATATGCAGAGATTTTCAAGAACAGGATAGATGATTATCATTCTTGGATGGACTAGATAACCTCTAGTATTGTGCAGCCCAACGATTCCTTGAATCTCCTCTAAATGTAAACCTTGCTTTATTAGAAATGAGAAATCTGATTTGTGAAAATGAAGTCTCCTCATCCTCAATAACTCCTTGATTCTCCTTTGCCAGGAACTCCCCCCACCTTCTATTTTTGGTTTAATCTAGTTCTTTTAATTAAATATAAGATAATTAAAGTTCACAGAGTTTAAACTCGGCAGGTTTGATTTAGTGATAAAAATCTGTGGTTTGTCAGCTTTTCAAGGCATAATCCTAGCTTCAACCTTATCTGACAGGTAGTCAGCCTTAGCAGGTCTGAGGATGAAAACCAGAGCATCTCATCCTCTCAGGCATGACTTGTTATTTATCTTCTGAGGCATAATTTACAATTACCCTATAGAAAATGGGTAGGGTTAAATAAGTAGAAAAGGCCCCCTTTTGTTTTGGCACAATTAATTCATTTAGTATGCAGTTGTCAGCAACTAGGACTACAAAGTAGACAGGTATATTTCAAAGGAGGAGAAAATCCCCCAAACATAGCTTATTTGATTAATGTAAATTATTCCTTTACTCACTGAATATGTAAAGTATGTAAATTTAGTCCTGCTGTCAAAAGGTAGCTCTGTGCCATTAGTTTCTGCAGCAGACAAGGCCTGCTGCATCCTGTACTGCATTTTCAGAGAGATAATGCTAATGACAGCTTGAGCAATTGCCTTAATGAGCTAGAAAGGTGTTCTTTTTTATTTGTGTTTAGCTACTTAGAGTCATCTGAAATAGAGATCATCTGTAGATATTACAGAGTGAAAAAAGGCATGGGTTATCTTATTAATGTGTTTCTCCAAGCATGCTAAAAATGAACCATCAATCAGTTATTTGCCAAGAAAATAGCTTATTGTCAGTGCTATATAGGAGAACTGTCATCTTGAAATGCAAGTTTAGGTTCTAATTATCATGTTAGCTAAGTAAATATAGTTATCAAGTTGCATCTCTAGGTCATTTTAGAAAATATTATAGGGCTTCCCAAATTGATCACAAAATAGCAATAGCATTGTAAACTTAAAATAAACAACATAACCCATTTAAAAAAAATAAAGCACTGTACAGGAGCCATCAGGAAAATGTTAGAAATCTACCTATGTACATCATAGTATATGTAAAATTTAGCTCAATTGCAGCTTTACTTAGAATCTAACATATTAATATTCATATTTATGACAAATTTCTTACCATCTGAGCTTTTCATTCTAAGTGAAATGACCATATTTTCTCATTAATTTGAGTCTGTTTTAAGTTAAGTTGCATCACATTAACATAAAGATTGGACAAGTTTCATTCAAATTTTGGTTAAAGTCATGAAATACATACCCATAATTGACTCTGGTGTTTTGACTCAGTGATAAATTGTAGGTGTACTTTCCACATGGCATCAAGGGGAGTCCTTGTTTAACACGTTAGTGGTAGAAAAGTGAATGTTTACACTTAAGCCACGCCCCTAGACAAAGATTTGCATAGCAAACTGGCAAACTTCAGCTCGGGTTTGGGTTAGCAAAATAGCAAAGGAATAGGCACTCTAAAGGTCCTTTCTGCCATCACTGTGCACAGCCCAAGTCTGCATCTTACCTAATCTTAATTAAATTGTATGTCTTCTGGGTGTAAGGGCTGGAATTCTGAAACTGAACCAAATTTAAGAGCTTAAAAAGTGCTTTTGTACAGAGCATGTAGTATGAGATATGACTTCAAAAAAGCCTGAGCAGTAGAATTAATTTTTTCAATGGAATGAGTAATACTACTTTTAAAAACATATATCCTTTTCAGATTAAATAATCCATTGTGTTGGAAAGAAAAAAGTTATGCAAGTGAATCAGTTCTATAGTTTTCAGAAGGTGAACCACATAATTACTAAATTAAAGTACGGTTAGACTTGAACTATCATGTGAAATTATATTTCCCTATAAATTTCTTATTGAAACCTTGCATTGATTTCTCTGTATGTGTTTGACTACCGAAGTAAAGTGTGGAGACTATTATAAATTATAGATTTAATGCCTAGGTAATGGGTACTTTTCCAATTACAGATCTTCATGAAGTTTCTAATGAAAAAAACACTAAAGAGCTCCTCTTCTCAGCTGTATCACAAATGACAAAAACTCAACTCTCTAGGCATAAGTCAGTGATAAGTGGAAGAGTGACTCTTCTAGTTAGATTCATTAGTAGAGTTTTCCAAAGTTAGCTTGCACTATAACTTTCTTATAAGGAGGATCATTTCATGAGAGTTAATTCTTTGGTATTGTCACAACTGTGTAACAGTTTCCAAGGAAGTGTGATGTGAGCCGGGCTCAGTGACTCAGCCTGTAATCCTATGCTTTGGAAGGCTGAGGTGAGTGAATTGCCTGAGCCCGCGGGTTCGAGACCCACCTGGGCAACTTGGCGAGACCTCATCTCTACAATAACTCAAAAATTAGCCGGGTGTGGTAGTGCACGCCTGTAGTTCCAGCTACTTGGAAGGCTGAGGCGGAAGTATTGCCAGAGCCCAGCAGGTCGAGGCTGCGGTGGCCAGGAGCGTGCCACTGCACCCAGTCTGGGCGACAGAGTGAGACTCCAACTCAAAAAATAAAAATAAAAAAAATTTTAAAAAAAGAAGTGTAATGTGAATACACTTAACACATTCAATTTGTAATTTTTATTGCTAGTAAAGGCAAAAATACTATTCCATGGTTAGACACTTGTGGAGATGATAATTATAATGCATTATTTGTCAAATTTTATTCTTTTTCAAAACCTCAAAGAAAATGTGACATTCTGCTATGTCTTTGAATCTCTGATTATGTAAATTTGTTTATTTTAATCTATTACATGTTACTTGTTTTCTCTGAAGCTGAGGATGCTAAAAATTGTATTAATTCACATCTAGGCATATAGGTATACTTGAAATCACCTAATTTGAAATTGCAGTTCTTAGAGTTAGCTCTGAGAAAGGTAATTATGTAAAGAATATTTTGAATGAAATATTGAATAAATTAGAAGAAATATAGTTAATTTTTCAATGTATCCCAAAAGAATAGGCTTGGAAAATATTGCTTTTCTACTTTTATTTTAAATCGTATACATTTTATGAGAAAGAAGTAAACTTATCCCTATATTAGGCAAGTTAGATTAAATGCTAGTTCCATCTAATTCAGAGACACGAGGCTTAGTTGATGATGATTTAATACTGGTTGAGAAATAAAAAGATATACAAATTCTTAATTTCTTCCTGTAATTTCTTATCATTTTTTTCCATTTTTGTTCTGTTAAATCTTTAGTTAGGTTATAATGGAATGCCTTGGTACCTCATTGTTCTTTAAATCCAGTGGTTGGTTGTTTTTAATCCCATTATTTGTAGTCGTTTTTAATATTTCAAACATTTTCTGTAAAAAGAGAAAGGAAAGAAGAACTTTGACTTACAAACTGACTTGCAAGCTACTCCAACGGATTGGTTGTCTTTGAAGTAGGCAATTCACTATTTTTTCCTTCAAAATCAGTAATACTGTGAATGTCCTTTTTGAAACAGGAAAGAATGAACCATTCATCATAGTTCTCTTATCTGTAACAAATCTATAACTCCTGAATCCTTTCTTCCTGACCTCATGCCCCTTGGGGGCTACTTCTCCACCATTAGTTTATGGTCATCAGAGAATTACAACAGGCAGAACAGCACAGCCATGGCTTTCTACTATAAAGGTGTTGCTTCCCCTGACAACTGAAATTTGAGTTAAGCCCGTGTCCCAGGAAAAGAAAGGTCAGGGAGTTATTTTGCTTTCTGGGAGGCTTCAGCGATCAGGGCAAAGGAGATGAAGAGCCTTGGCATCTACTCCAGAATTTCTCTTGACTGCTAGACTTCAATCTAATATCTCTATGGCACATCATCAGCATTCACTATGTACCTCATACATGAAAGCAAAATACTAGCTGGATTTCTTTAAAATTGTGCCCTTCATTTGTTTCCCTTGCATGTTCTATTTCCTCAATTAACTTTGTGAGCCCTGGGCAAGTTAGTTAACCTCTCTGGGCCTCAAAGGCCTCATCTATAAAATGAGTGGTTTAGAATAGATAATCTTTATGATCTCTTCCATTGCAAACATTCTATGCTGTGAAACCTCAAGGCTGTAAACTATGTGAGAGTAGGAACCAATTCTTTTTTTATCATTTGTTTATCTCCCCACAGGCCCAATGTAACTTTGAGTGTACTACCTTGCTCACGCTATGTGAAGTAGAGAATAGATTTTGAAGATAACTCTAATATGTACTAAACTAGATTAGAAATTAGACATTCCATTTTAGTTGAAAGCAGGTTATTTATTCGGTGTAAATGTTATATAAAACTTGGTTGTTTCAACAAAAAAAAAATTGTGGGAAATGAATCATTGGGATGGAATTATGTAATCCCATTTAGTGAAACAATACTTTAATAGTTGGCTATAAAAGGGTTGTGGGCTGAATTGTGTCACCCCAAAAAGATATGTTGAAGTCCTAGCCCTAAGTATCCATGAAGAGGACCTTGTTTGCAAAATAGTACTCTGCAAAACAGGGTCTTTGAAAATGTGATCAAGTTAAGATATGGTCATTCTGCATTAGGATGACTGGTATCCTTGTTAAGAAGGCCATGTGGGACACACAGGAAAAATGCCATGTGTCTACAGAAGCAGAGATTGGAGTGATGCAGCTAAGGAGTACCAGGGATTGATTGATGGCAGCCAGCAAAAACTAGGAAAGAGAAATGAATTTCCTTCAGACCGTCCAGAAAGACCCAACCCTGCCAGCACCTTATATCAGAATTTTTACCTCCATAATTGTGAGAAAATACATTTCTGTTGTAAGTTACCCAGTTTGTGGTAATTTTTTAAGGCAGACATAGGAAACTCATACAGAAGGTATGGACACTGACCTAGGAAGAGTCTCCAAGGAATACAGCTCTGGACCAGAACAGTCATAGCTCACAACTACTGTCAGACATCTACTCTCAGGCTAGGATATCTTTGTAAGTCTGGATGGAAATAGACCATTAAGATCTCCTTTGGAGCAGCTCACCATTACTTCAGAGATCGGAAACTATCTTATAAAAACTCTAATAGGCCTGAATTAGAATAATATTTGTTATAGCTATTGCTGGTCCCTTGAGATTTGACCCAGAATATCACACCCACAAGCCTAAGAGTAAGCTGCAGAAAGACTTCTTTAGTGTTATTGTCCATTTATTGGTTACCTTTTTTCTACTTTACGCATGTTTCTTTTGTCCTTTTTCGGCTAACCATTTATAAAGTTAGATGCTAAAAAACTTTGAACTCAAAAATAATTTTTCCTTTTTATTTTTATTTTTATTTTTTGAGTTGGAGTCTCACTCTGTCACCCAGATTGGAGTGCAGTGGCCGCTTCCGGCCACCGCAGCCTCGACCTGTTGGGCTCCGGCGCTCAGCCTTCCAAGTAGCTGGAACTACAGGCGCGCGCTACCACACCCAACTAATTTTTTGATTTATTGTAGAGATGAAGTCTCGCCAAGTTGCCCAGGCAGGTCTCGAACCTGCGGGCTCAGGCAATCCACTCACCTCAGCCTCCCAAAGTGCTGGGATTACGGGCTGAGCCACCGAGCCTGGCTCAAAAATAAATTTTCTTTTTTGTTTAATATTCAATATTTTTTATTATGATATTGTGGGGTACTATATGAGTGAGAACATATGATACTCAGTTCTTTGTTTCTGTGAGAGGTCACTCAGTATTATAGACTCTAGTCCCATCCAGGTTGCTGCGAAATTCATGATTTTGTTCTTTTTTTTATGGCTGCGTAGTATTCCATTGTGTATATGTACCACATTTTTTTAATCCAGTCCTCTTTTGATGGACAGCATGGTTACTTCCAGGTTCTTGCTATTGTGAACAATGCTATGACAAATATACGTGTGCACCATGGAAAAATAATTTTTCACAGAAAGAACAATGAGTTCTTTCAGCTGCTGACTTGCCCATCGGGAATAACCTCTTTCTTACTCTCTATCCATGAAAACCTCATTCACGCTTTCACTGCACATAGCTCAGATCTCATCTACCTCATGAAAGCATCATTGGACCCCCATTTTGAAGTAATCTGCTTTCCACAATTACATAATTTATGGTTTCTATGTAATTCTGTTGACACTTATCAAACAGCACCCTGTTTTATAGTTCTGTTTTTATAACTCTGTGTCTTATTGTTAAATAAATTCTGACACTTATTAAAAATGGTAAGGCAGACTTCATTCAGAGGGACTCCTACAATGGAGTTTTATAGTAGGGAAGTGAGATTAAGCTCAACTTCAAATACAAGAAGTACCAAGTGGAGATTTATATCCAAGGTGCAGGGTGGGGGTCAGTGGGTAAAAAATTACTAAGAGGAAATAGCAGGCCTAAGAGGATTCCAGCTAAACTGACTTGACAGGATTCCTGCTGAAGGCAGGCCAAAGTGATAAGATATTCAGAGGGTAGGGGATAAGGAATGTGATCAGAATCAGATAACAGGGGTGGAGGATCTTCACTAAACTAACCCAGCAGGATTTTTTGCTAAAAGTGGACTAAATGAGCAAAGGACAGAGTCCAAGTTAGGGCCTAGTAAAAAAGGGAGCTCAGAAGAGCAGGACAAGTTTGGTCAAAGGAGAGAGTCTTTGTCATTATCTCCTCAAGTAGATTCTTTCTAGAGAATAGGAATTATAATTCATACTCTTTTGTATCTCTGCTCTCCCACACTCCCTAAAGTATATGTATGTCATAAAGTAGGTTGTAGTTGAGTATTTTTCAGTGATGGTGTACTAATTATAACAGACCCGATATCTTAATTCACCAGTTATGCTGGTTCTAGGCACAGTCTTACAAAGCTCATTATTATTATATTTGACTAAATCAAGACAACCTAAATTCTAAGACTCTGGAACAGAATTTCTGGTTTACTGTGGTTGGCATAATTTATTCTCTTGCCTGCCACTTTCAAGTGGTATCTGCTTTGAATTCATTTTTAAAGCAATATTTATAAATATTATTGGTAAAAGTATGGCATCATTGGCCAATGAAAAGAATTGCTGTCAGCTTGAGAAAAGAAATGCAAAGCACTATAGTATACTAGAAATTGCAGACATCCTCGCAAAAGTGATAGATTAATGACCACATACAGCATTATGAAAGCTAGTTATGGTTTGCTTAAACCAGTCTTTCTCTTTATGGCATTCTCAATCCTTTTAAACAGCTAGGATATGATAACATTTTAAAAATTAAAGTATTTCACATAACCAAGAACTTGATATGAAATGAGCAACATTAAGCACAAAACAATTGAAGCTTCAAATGCTGGTGCAGGCAAGAATTTTAAACAGCCCAAATGAATAAGGATGCAACACTGTTGTGCTTCTTCAGATGCAGTAATAATCAGGCTTAGAGGTTAGCAGGCAGAGATTTTATAGCAATAATGGCTTCCAGTACCATTTTTCTCTTGTGACTTTGACTCACAAAGGTGAAGCTTTTATTTGAAGATATGATACAATGCAGCTGCTGACAGCAGGGGGGAGAATTTGGCCAAATGGCTGGACCCTCTCAAACATCTATGAGAGACAGAGATTGAGAGGGAAAGAAAGGGAGAAATTGAGATAGAAAAAGAGGAGGGGACCAAAAGAAAAAAAAAAAGATTTACATTACCAATGACAAATCAAAGCTGAAAGTTTGCCTTGCCTGTTGTCATTCATTGCCATTCATATTTAGAAAGCAGACTGCTGTGATAATTGATTTGATGGTCCAGCTTGAGTGGAAGCACTTCTGGGCATAGCAGCCTCAGAGATGCCAAAAAAGAAGAAAAGGTGGGAATGAAATAATGCACTACTTTCTCCTCAGAGGCATGTGGCCCAGTTTTTAAGAGCAGAAAAACATGCTCTGGGGTGGGGGGAGTAGAATGGGGAAGAAACCTAAAGAACTTAGTAATAAATACAAAAATGACCATATAGCTCCAGTCAGATAAAAATAGGCATTCAAACAGAGACAATGAGAGGACATATTTTACTGACAGGTGAATAATAGGGGAGCGTGGTGGAAATAATCTGATTTTTAACAGACTCTGTCCTTGGGAGTACCTTTTTTGCTGTTCTTTTGTATAGGGACAAAAGTGATTTCTTTTCTAAAAAGTCCTTTAATTTTTAAGCTTTTCATACTGGATTAATAGTTCAGAAGGAGAAAAAGTAAACAATAATTGAGACTGAAAAGCTATATATACGCCTGGCTTATCTAAACATCATTGAATTTATTTCCTTGAAGCAATAGGTAATAATGAAGCTTGTCCTTAGATTTGTGAGTGGAGGGTGGTGTTCAGCCATTGCTTCCTGCTGATATGAATAAGTTAGGAGACTAAAGTGCCAGTTGAAGTGGAGAAAAGACAGAGAGAGAGAGAGAGACAGAGAGAGAGAGAGAAAGAGAGAGAGAGAGAATTTTAAAAGTACTGAATTCACTGCCTGACCTCTTAATCACAACTGCCAATGGGATTGTGTGCCCTGTCATTCCATTTAAGGACCTAAATAAACCAGATAAAAGACATTGCTGTCAAAAATACAAATTTTAATCAGAACCTGTTTGTCTTTTGAGAGAAATGTACTTATTTATGTACAGAAGTAGCTCAGTCCTTTAACTTTGCTTCCTTTCTGTCTTTTCTTCCCTCTCTGTTCTATCTTCATTTCTCCTTTCTTTATTTTTCTCTTACTTACCTATCTAGCTGCCTCTACTTACACCTACTGAGAAAGCCTGTTGTTTCATACATATGTAGCTATTTTGCAAATATCAATACCCTCACATCACATCCCATCACAATTTCTGTTCTCCTAGTTTCTCAACTACAGTGAGACAGTGAGCTTTATGAGTTTCCAAAAAAAGAAAAACAACTTCAAATGTATGATTTTTTAAAAAGACTCATATAAAATTAATACAGAGAGAACAATATTATCTAATGTTAGTATAATGTATGGAAGTATTTCTGAAAGTCTGTTAAAAAAATCATCAGCATGAGAATTACCTGGGGAGTCTGTTAAAATTCATTATACAATGTATAAATGTATTAAAACAGCATATTTGTCCCCATAAATATGTACAGTTATTGTGTCTATTATAAATTTTTAAAAATTTAGATTCTGAGACCCCCACCCCAGATCTATTGAATTGCAGTACACTGTGCCCAGGAATCTACATTTTAACTAGTGCTCCAGATCGTTCTTCTGCATATTATTGAAGTTTGGATACCAAAGACATAATGGTTAAAGAGTAGTATTTTATCATGTAAACTGGATTCTGATCTATTTTTCACCATTACTAGTTGTGTGAACTTAGGCAGTCATCTAGCCCCTGTAAAACTCTGTTTCCTCATTCATAAAATGTAAGTAACAATGCTTACCTAATAGGATTGTTCTGAGATAGTGAATATAAAACATGTAGTACAGTAGCTGGTGATTATAATATCAATACATAGTCAATATTATTGATATTGTTTATTTTTTATGTTTAGAAATAGGTTCTTTTTGATGTATTGTTCATATTATTTCCATGTAAAGTAAATATTAGGTTCTATTTTAATTTTATATTAACCTGGATAGTACTTTTTCATGCCTCAAAGAGTATATTAGATTAAAACTCATACTTACCACATCCTCTTAGCCAGTTGGGAAGCAAAACTATCTTAGACTAAAATAACAGCACATGCTTACTAGCATAGAGTGGAATATTCTTATTAATATCAACTGTATGTAGATAACATAATGTCTACATTATATTGAATAAATATTATTCATATGTGAATGTGTAATTTTGTTTAGGTACTGAATTTGATGAGTGAAAGGAAAAAATTCCTAGGATGTCAATATGATACTGTAAATATCATAAAGGCAATTTACAGTGTGACTAGCAGGACCACCTGTCTCACGTCCAAAGATAATTCATCAAAAAAATTTTAATTTTTATTTCAATGGCTTTAGAGGGTACAAATGATTTTTGGTTACATGGATGCATTGTATAGTGGCAAAGAAGTCTGGGCTTTAAGTATAACCTCCACCCCCACCTGTCCCACCTGTGGGCATCGTACCTGATAGGTGAGGATTCATCAAATATTCCCACGTCCAAAATGGGAGATTCTTTGTCTTCGTAGCCTAAGATAGAAAACAGATCACTAGATTTTTTTTTTTTTTTGAGTTGGAGTCTCACTCTGTCGCCCAGACTGGAGTGCAGTGTGGCATGCTCCCAGCCACCGCAGCCTCAACCTGCAGGACTCCGGCGGTCCTTCCGTCTCAGCCTTCCAAGTAGCCAGAACTACAGGCGCACGCTACCATGCCCAGCTAATTTTTTATTTATTGTAGAGAGGAGGTCTCACCAAGTTGCCCGGGTGGGTCTCGAGCCCACAAGCTCAGGCAATCCATTCGCCTCGGTCTCCCAAAGTGCTGGGATTACAGGCTGAGCCACCGAGCCAGGCCGATCACTAGATTTTTTTAAAAAATCTAATCTCAGTGCTTCCTAGCTTTGTTACTTTTAGACAAACTTCCTACCCTCCATGCCCCATCTATAAAATGAGGATAATTACATTTGCCCTGCCTCACTACCTTGAAGTGAGAAAAAAATGTGGTAATGTATGTAGAAACAGTTTGTAAACTTAGTGCTGCACAGATGAATGGTATTGCTTCACACCTATTCAAATAGACTGAAAGTCCATTTTGAAAATGTAGCTATCAACTTTTGACCACTATTGCATTCTCATTTTCCAAGGAATTCCAAAAAATAGATGAAACTAGAATTCTTTCTTCTTGTGCCTTGCCAATTTTGCATGAGGTGACCAAATTGCATTGATGCATTTTTACACAGCTTTTGTTTAATATTCCTTGGTCCAAAAGCTTTCAGCTTTGTGGCTTTGAAGCTCCAATTCCCTGATCAATGTCTGAACTTGTGAAGCTTGAAATTTGTCATTTGGCATTGACTTATGTGTAAATTTGAGTCAAAACTCAGTGTCCTTTAAACATCTTGGGGCTAATTTTCAGCATGGCCTCATTTTTACTGATATGGTCATATATTTGTAAGTACAAATTGCCACTTTTGTCCTCAAGAGAGCATAAAGTGGTCATTGCACCTGCCATGAGGTAATTGAAGGTGCAAAAAAAACACATCTACAAAAAAGTCTTTATAACACTCCCTTCCCCCACACTCCTCCCCTACTTTCCTCTAAATAGAGGTCAGCATTTCTTTTCAAGGAAAATAAACTGCACCTAATTTGTGCTTCTTTTCTTAAAAAATAAGGGGGGAGGAGGGAAGGAAGGAAGAAAAAGAAATACACAAGATGCCCTGACTAATTTAAAACAGTAGTATTGATGGAAAGGGCAATGTCTTAACTCCGATGTTATATACTCCTTAATTTAAGCAAATGAGTAGTTTTGACTATTGAAAAATAACTTTTGAGAGTCAATTATGGAACTTCCAGCACACCTGTAATTTTATCCTCTGAAGTTACTCCAGACCAAAAGAGGAACATTTGGTTTTAATATGCTCTTCTTTGCACCAGTGTTTTCTGAGTCCCTTTTGGATTCTAGTGCTAAAGAAAATGAGAGAGTTAAAAGAAATGAAACCAAATCCAACCTAGAGGGTAGGTTCCCTAAATATGTTGCAAATGACTTGTAAAATTACCCAGGCAGTGGGAGTTCTTCCTAGCCATTTCCTGGTATGTTACCTGTGGCCATTCTAAGCATTGCCTGGAAATTACTCAGAGCTTGATTTTACACTGCTAGTGATATAGTTATACATGCTATTTAACCTAGTTTACTCATATACTACATATGTACCTACTAACCCAGTGCAAGTAAGCAGTCACTTTTTGCCCCCTCCGAAACAGCAAACTGATATTTATTTTACCTTTTTGAAAATCTTGTTCTAGTTATTTTTTGGTTGTAGGAAGAACACTTAACATGAGATCTATTCTCTTAACAAAATTTTTTTTTTTTGAGTTGGAGTCTCACTCTGTTGCCCAGGCTGGAGTGCAGTGGCATGCTCACAGCCACCCCAGCATTGACCTGCTGGGATCCAGTGATCCTTCTGCCTCAGCCTTCCAAGTAGCCAGAACTATAGGCATGCGGTACCATGCCCAGTTAGTTTTTTTATTTATTGTAGAGATAAGGTCTCGCCAAGCTGCCTGGGCTGATTTCGAACCCGCAGGTTTAGGCAATCCACTCGCCTCAGCCTCCCAAAGTGGTAGGATTACAGGCTGAGCCACAGAGCCTGGCCCTCTTAACAAATTTTTAAGTGCACAATATACTATTGTTAACTATAGGCACTATGCTTTACAGTAGTTCTCTAGAAATTCTTCGTCCTGCATGAGTGAAGCTTAAACTTACTGGACAGCAACTACCCATTTCTCATTCCCCCCAGTCCCTGACATCCACATTCTACTCTGTTTCTAGGAGTTTGTCCATTTTAGATACCTCATATAAGTGGAATCACACAGCACTTGTACTTCTATGCCTGGCTTACTTCACTTAGCATGATGTCCTCCAGGTTCATCCATGTTGTCACATATGGCAAGATATTTTTTCTTTTTTTAAGGCTGAATAATGTTCCATTGTATGTATGTACCACATTTTCTTCATTCATTGATGGACATTTAAATTGTTGCTATGTCTTGGTAATTGTGAATATTGCTGCAGTGAACATGAGTACAGATACCTCTTTGAGATCCTGCTTTCAGTTCTTGTGCATATATACTCAAAAGCAGGATGACTGGATCATATGGTAGTTCTGTTTTTAATTTTTTGAGGAACAGATATGTGGCTTTCTGTAATGGCTGTATTAATTTACATTCCCATCAACAGTTGTACAAGGGTTTCAGTATCTCCACATCCTCAACAACACTTACCTTTTTTTTTTTTCGATAATAGACATCCTAACAGATGTGAGGTGATAGCTCATTGTGGTTTTTACTTACATTTCTCTGATGGTTAGTGACATGGAGCATCTTTTCACACACCTCTTGGCTATTTGTATATCTTTTTTTTGAGAAATGCCTATTCAAAACCTTTGCCCATTTTTATATGGTACATATACACACTGGAATATTATGCAGCCATAAAGAAGAACAAAATCATGGTCTTTGCAGCAACTTGGATGCAGCCGGAGACCATCATACTAAGTGAAATATCACAGAAACAAAGAACTGAATACTGCCTGTTTTCACTCATAAGTGGGCCCTGAACATTCGTCACACGAGCACAAGGGTGGGATCAGCAGATGCTAGACACTGCTAGGGGAGGGAAAGAGGAAGAAAGGAGGAGGGGGCATGTGGCAACACACTGGGAACCTGGTCCAATGTCAGGGGGAGAGAGGAATAACTATTTTTTACTACTGATTTAAGTTTCTTATAAATGGATATTAATCTCTTATCAGATATATGGTTAGCAAATATGTTCTCCCCTTTCATAGATTGCCTTTTCATTTTGATTGTTTCATTTGCTGTGCAGAACTTTTAGTTTGATGTAGTCCCACTTAACTATTTTTCCTTCTACTGCTTGTGCTTTTGTGTCATATTCAAGAAATCATTGCCTAGACCAATATCATGAACGTTTTCCCCTTTTTTTCCTTTCAATTAGTTTTATAGTTTCAAGAATTATGTTTAAATCTTTCGTCCATTTTGAGTTGATTTTTGTATACAGTGTGGAATACAGGTCCAGTTTCATTATTTGGCATGTCATATCTAATTTTCCCGTTGCCATTTGTTGAAGAGACTGTCCTTTTCCCATTGTATGCTCTTGGCACTCCAGTCAAAAGATCAGTTGACCGTATATGCATGGCTTTATTTCCGGGCTCTCTATTCTGTTTCCTTGGTTTACATGTTTGCTTTTATGCCAGTACCATACTGTTTTAATTACTGGACCTTTTTAATATTGAAATCAGGAAATGTGGTGAATATCTTTTGTTTTTCCTCAGGATTGTTTTGGCGATTCAGGGTCTTTGTGGTTTTGAATTTTAGCTGTAGGAGTTTCATCTATGGCCTTTATTGTGTTGAGGTAAATTCCTTCTATACCTTTATCATGAAAAGGTATTGAATTTTGTTAAATGTCTTTTCTTCATCTATCGAGATGATCATGTGGTTTTTATCCTTCATTCAGTTAATGTGGTATAGCACATTAATTGATTTGCATTTATTGAACCATCCTTGCATCCTAGGGATAAATCCCACTTGGTCATGATGTGTGATTTTTAAAAGTTGCTATTGAATTCAGTTTGCTAGTATCTTGTTGAGAATGTTTGCGTCTATTTTCATGAAAGATACTGGCCTGTAGTTTTCTTGTCTTGTAGTGTCTGTGTGGCTTTGCATCAGGGTAATGCTGGCTTTACAAAATGAGTTTGCAAGTGTTCCCTCTTCTCCAATTTTTTGAAAGTATTTAAAAAGTATTGGTGTTAATTCTTTTTTAAATGATTGGTAAAATTCACCAGTGAAGCTATCTAGTCCTGGACTTTTCTTTTCCTTTTCTTTTTTTTGGGGGGGGTTTGATTATTAATTCCGTCTCTTTATTTATTATTGGTCTGTTCAGAATTTGTATTTCTTCATGATTCAATCTTGTTATAGGTCGTATATTTCTAGAAATTTAACCACTTATTTGAGGTTATCCAATTTGTTGGCATATACTTGTTCACAGTAGTCTCATGATCCTTTTTTATTTTTGTGGCATCAGTTTTAATGTCTCTTCCTTCATTTCTAATTTTATTCAAGTATTCATTATTTTTAGTCAATTTTGTTTATCTTTTCAAAAATCCAATTATTTATTTCATTGATTTTTTTAAAAATGATTTTTCTATTCTCTATTTCATTTTTTTACTGTAATCTTTATTATTTCCTTATGTCTGCTAACTTTAGGCTTCTACTAAGTTAGCTCTTCTTTTTCTACTTACTTGAGGTATAACATTAGGTTGTTTATAAAAGATCTTTTAATGTAGGCATCGATCCTTATAAATGACCCTCTTAGAACTGCTTTTGCTCTGTCCCATAGTTTTGGTACATTGTATTTTTATTTTTGTATGTCTTAAGATATTTTCTAATTCTCCTTTTGATTTTTCCTTTGACCCATTGGTTATTCATTAGTGTGCTGTCTAATTTCCACATGTCTGTAAGTTACCAGTTTCCTTCTGGTATTAAATTCTGGTTTCATTCCATTGTTATCAAAAAAGATACTTGGTAGGATTTCCATTTTCTTGAACTTGTTAAGACTTGTTAAATATCTTAGCATATGATCTATCCTGGAGAGTGTTCCTTGTGTGCTTGTGAAGGATGTGTATTTTCCTGCTGTTGAGTATAGTTTTCTTTTCTTTTCTTTTTTTTTTTTTTTTTGAGTTGGAATCTAAGTCTGTTGCCCAGACTGGAGTGCAGTGTCACACTCCCGGCCACTGCAGCCTTTACCTGCTGGGCTCCAGCGATCCTTCTGCCTTAGCCTTCCAAGTAGCTGGAACTATAGACATGCGCTACCATGCCTGGCTAATTTTTTTTTTTTTAAATTGTAGAGATGAGGTCTTGCCAACTTGCCCAGGTGGGTCTTGAACCCATGGGCTCGGGTAATCCACTCGCCTCGGCCTCCCTAAGTGCTGGGATTACAGGCTGAGCCACCGAGCCTGACCTTGAGTATAGTTTTCTATGTGTCTAGGGAGGTCCACCTGGTTTATAGTATTGTTTAAGTCTGTTGTTTTTTTGGTTTTTTGTTTTTTTTTTATTTGTTGTCTGGATGCTCTCTTCATTATGGAAAGTGGGGTATGAATTCTCCTACTATTGTCATGTTGATGTCTGTTTACCTTTTCAGATCTTTCAATGTTTCTTTATACATTTAGATGCTCTAATATTTGGTGCATATATATGGTTATAATTGTTATATCTTGCTGATTAATTGACCTTCTTATTATTATATAATGACCTTTATTTCCCCTCTTATGACAGTTTTTTATTTATACTCTATTTTGTCTTGTATAAGTAGAGCTATTTGTGTTCTCTTTTAGTTACCATTTGTGCAGAGTATCTTTTTCTATTCCTTTACTTTCAGCCTATGTGTGTCTTTAAACAAAGTAGTTTCTTGTAGGCAGCATACAGTTGGCTCTTGCTTGTTTATCTATGCAGCCATTCTATGTCTTTTGATTGGGGAGTTTAATTCATTTACGTTTAAAGTAATTATTGATAGGGAAAGCTTTACTCTTGCCCTTTCATTAATCGTTTTCTCTCTTATAGTTATTTTGTCCCTCTTTTATCACTTGCCATCTTCCTTTGTGATTTATTGATTTGTTTTTGTCATGATATGCTTTAAGTCTTTTTTCTTTTTTGTATCTTCTATAGTTATTTTCTCTATAGTTACCATGAAGCTTACATAGAACATCTAACAGTTACAGTAATTCTATATGGAACCGATGACAACTTCATTTATATACAAAAACTCTGCACTTTTACTTCTCCCTTCTCACATTTTGTTATTGATGTCACAATTTACATCTTTTTATATTGTGTATGCATTAACAAATTTGTGCGGTTATTCTTTTTTTTTTTTGAGTTGGAGTGTCACTCAGTTGCCCAGGCTGGAGTGTAGTGACATGCTCACGGCCACCCCAGTGTTGACCTGTTGGGCCCAGGCGAACCTTCTACCTCAGCCTTCCGAGTAGCCAGAACTACAGGTATGCACTACCATGCCTGGCTAACTCTTTGATTTATTGTAGAGATGAGGTCTCACCAAGTTGCCCAGGCTGTTCTTGAACCGGTGGGCTCAGGTAGTCCCCTCACCTTGACCTCCCAAAGTGCCACCGCACCTGGCCTATACTTATTCTTAATACTTTTGACTTTTAACTTTACTAGAACTAAAAGTGATTTATAAATCATCAATATAATATTAAAGTATTCTTTATTTGTCTATATTCTTACCTTTACCAATGTATTTTATACTTTTATATGCTTTTGTGTTGCTGCTTAGCATTCTTTCATTTTAACTTCAAGAACTCCCTTTAGCATCATGTCTAGTGATAACTCCTTCAGCTCTTGTTTGTCTGGGAAAGCCTTTATCTCTCTTACCATTTTGAAGGATAATTTTATCAGGTATAGCATTCTTGGTTGGCAGATTTTTGTTTTTTCTTACAACACTTTGAATATTATTATCCCTCCACCTTCTGGACTGTGAAGTTTCTGCTAAGAAATCTACCGATAGTCTTATGAGGACTCACTTTTACATAATGAGTCTCTTTTCTAATGCTGCTTTAAAATTTTTCTTAGACTTTGAACAATTTGATTATAGTGTGGCTCCATGTAGACTTCTTTAGGTTTCTCTCATTTGGAGTTCTTTGGGCTTCATAAATCTGGATATCCATTTCCCTCCCCAAGTTTGAGAAGTTTTCTTTTATTATTTATTTAAATAAGTTTTTTGCTTTTCTCCTTTGAGAGTCTCATAATGAGTATATTGGCCTATTGATAATGTCCAATAAGTAGTATAGGCTTTCTTCATTTAAATTTTTTTTTCTTTTTGTTCCTCTGATTGTATAATTTAAATGACTTGTTTTCAGATTCACTGATTCTTTTTTCTGCTTATTCAAGTCTGCTGTTTAATCCTGCTAGTCAATTTTTAGTTCTGTCATTGAACTATAATTTCTATCTGGTTGTTTTTTTATAGTGTCTACTTCTGTTGATATTTTCATTTTTTTGCTTAATTATTTTCCAAATGTTGTTTAACTATCTATTTGTGTTCTCTTGTAACTCACTGAGTGTCCATAAGATGATAATTTTGAATTGTTTGTCAGGCAATTCATAGATCTCTATTTTTTTAGGGTCAGTTACTAGAAATGTATTATGTTCCTTTGATTGTGTAATGCTTTCCTGATTGTGTTCTATGTAGCTTTGCACTGGTGTCTGCACATTTGAGGACACAACCATCCCTCTAGTCTTTATGGACTGGTTTAGACAGTGAAAGCTAAACTCTGGGACTCTCTCAAACCTTTTAGATGAATGCATATTCTCTGGACTTGTGCAGTCAAATTCCTAATTTAGGAATAGATTTATTCCTTTTTTTTCCCTCAGGAACCCAATTTCATAGAGCCATGCTCTACACAGCAAGCCCCCAGTCACTTTTTCTTTGCTGGCCCCACCAAACTATGTGAGTTCCATCTGAAGTGGGTCACAAACTGACCCCACAGGCAGTACACTGAGAGGCCAGATTTGTGGGGGGTAGGTTCTACTCCTCACCCTCCATACTGTGGGAGAAGCCTCAAGTTCTGTGCCTTCTCTCAATCTTATAGAGCTGTGTCCACCAGCTTTTCCTTTGTGCCGGGAGCCGCAATCATTAGTAAAAGTAAGGTAAAAGGGACCTGAAAACAGGAGAAACGCCGGCTGTGAGAAAGGCTCCAGCCAAA
>CAUYQG010282420.1:0-11476 GCA_963574415.1 Tarsius wallacei | reverse complement strand
TTTTTTGATTTATTGTAGAGATGAGGTCTTGCTTGCTCAGGCGGGTCTCGAACCCGCGGGCTCAGGCAATCCACTCACCCCAGCCTCCTAAAGGCGCGGGATTACAGGCTGAGCCACCGAGCCCGGCTCGTTTTCTCATTTATAAATGGAAATAGTATCTCCTCATAGAGTTCCTGTGAAAAATAGTTTAATATATGTAAATCACTTAGAATAGAGCCTGGCATATAGGAAGTTTTATATAAGCACTTGTGATCATTGTTGGATTACTGTTTTCTGTTCTTTAAAACTACTTTTAAATTTATTTTTGTCTCCTAATTTTTTGTTACTTAGATTATTAGATTTGTCACTTTCTCTGCTTGCCTTCACTCCTACATGATTTTTTTCTTTTGAAATATATCTGAGCATATTCTATGAGTGACCAAAACTAGGACATGCTATTTATATTTAGCAGAGCATTTAATCAGCAAAATGAAGCAATGAAATGGGCAGTCATATTTATACTGGATTATTTTCCATTTCATTTTTAATATAGCTAAAATTTTAAAATCATTAGATCATTCAAAGTTTTGACAGGAAACATAGGGCACAGTCAAATGGGGTCAACTGAATAAAACTATTATTTCCAAAAACATGAGGAGAGTTGCAAAACAAGGTGGTGCAGTTCTCAGGAGTTAGCAAGAAAGGGATAAACTATTGTCAGTCTTAGCACTGAAGAGGAAGATAAATCAAGAAAGAATAGCTGTAGGGTAATAGTGCTTAATAAACAGCTTTGACCTTTGGTTAAGAGATGCAACCCATCTAAGGGAGCCCAGCACTCCACTCCAATTACCGGTCTGTGCTTCCCACTTGCTAAACCAAACTAAAAGCCAGGAGGCACAGGGAAAAGTGGAGAAGGATGGAAAGCAGATCTGAGGAGCAATGAAAAAATATCCAGCACAAAATGGACCATAGACACAAAATATCACTGTCTATTGCTATTGGTGAATTACAAGATCTGCTTCTAATAATCCACATCAATTAGAATGTAAGCAAACAGATTTTTTAAGTGAGCAGCTGTGCTGAGCTATATATAAAAATGCCATTCAGAGTTGGCCTAACTTTAATGTGACACAAAAGTTATTCCCAAGCAGGCTGATATTTTCATATGTTTATTTTCTTTAACAGCTAATAACATGACATTGGGCATTTCCACCCTAAAATACTCTCAGAAAAATAATTTCAAATTCATATTATCAATAAATTCATTAATTTCAAATTCATATTATCAATAAATTCATTAATTCGTTAATTTGATAAATCAAGTAATAAATGTTGCAAATTTGACAATGTTTATGTGAATCATATAAAATTATGAAGGTAAGATGTTTAAATAATCTTGGTAAAAACATCATCTTTAAAATAAGACAAAAAGACCGGGCTCGGTGGCTCAGCCTGTAATTCCGCGCCTTGGGAGGCTGAGGTGAGTGGATTGCCTGAGGCTGTAGGTTAGAGACCCGCCTGGGCAACTTGGCGAGACCGCATCTCTACAATAAATCAAAAACTAGCCAGGCGTGGTAGCGCTCGCCTGTAGTTCCGGCTACCTGGAAGGCTGAGGCGGAAGGGTCGAGGCTGCAGTGGCGGTGAGTGTGCCACTGCACTCCAGTCTGGGTGACAGAGTGAGACTAAATAAATAAATAAATAAAAAATAAAATAAGACAAAAAGAAAGCTATGAGGCTATAAAAACAAGCCCACACCAGTAACAAAACATTGTATAATTCAGAAATACAGTCTGGAAATACAAATTTGAGTCAGGCATACTCTGAGATAAGTTAGTTTAAAACATTTAATGCTAAATGGATGGAAAAGGGAAAAATACAGGATACCTAAGGAGAAAAAAATAACTGGAGGGAAACTGAATTGAAGGCAAACTGGTATTCATGTGTATATGTCAGACAAATTGACCTGGAATTTTTAGCTGTTTCCTGAGATATTTTACAGGGTTGGCTATGATTCGTCTTTCTTTTTTTGGAACTTTTGAGAAGATAGAGACTAATTATTTTAGAAATTGTTTCTTCATTACTGAACCTATTATTCGAAGATTCCTTACATCTGATAAATATTTGTTCTTTCTGCTCATCATGCCCGTTCTACAACACTGTTAGAAGAAACTTCTCCATATGGGAGGGGTGAAAACATCAAATTGCTATAAAAGTTTCTAAATGCTTACTCTCCATTTCTGGCTTATCTTAGTAGTACTAGTTACAGTGTTTAACCAACACTAGTTTGTAAACCACTATTTCAGAAGTGATGTGATATACAAGAGAGACAATTTTTGTCCCCTAATTTATCTTGTTACTTAGTATTGCCTTTGACTAAGAGTAAAGAGAACAATAACCGAATAATTTTAAATGTTCAAACAAAAAGAATGCCTTCAGAAATGTTTTCCATAGAGATGTTAGAATTAAACTCTCAGCAGAATCAATAAACAATAAGGTTTAAAATGACTCCCTCTCAAAAAAATTAAAACATACAATCTAAAAACATCAACTTTCAGAAAAATTTTAGTTCTTTTCTAAAAAATTTTCATCAAATTCTCAGTAGAGCACAAAACTTGAAGCTATCAGCAAATAATCATTTTATTATTGTATGGACAATGTAGTCACATTGCATTGCGTGATATTTTAAGATTAGTTTTCCAACTCCAACACAAAGCATATTAAAAATCTGATTAAATGTGAGCATTTCAGTATTTTGGTATGTTATTTTAGTTATTATAATTTACATAAATCCCATAAGATTTTTATCATAATTTTATTATAATTTGCTGATAAAAAATATTCTTCACTACATTTTTTTTGGTCAGGAAAAAACAAAGCTTTCATGAACATGGCAACAGTTGTGAATGAAGTAATGATTAAATTATTCCAAAGAAATAAAAACCAAAAGAAATTCTACTAGCCTTTTACAGAGGTAGCCTATTGAGTCTGATTTTATTAAGTGCTAAAACGAAAGCATGTTATTTCTAAATATGTATTATCTAAAGAAGCAACAAACATCGTCCTTTAACTATCATCTATATAAAACATAAAGAAGTAAGTTCAAAACTTACAAAAATTTTGAAAGAAAGTATTGAATTAAAAAGCCAGCAGAATTCACTACTTGGCACAACTATAAGCAATAAAAAAAAAGCCAGCAGAAGAAATATTAATTATTTGCAGGTTCTCATAATCTATCACTTTGTGTTGCCAAGACTAAAAATATATACTAAATTGTTAAGACACTGGTCAAAAGACTTCTAGTGATACCACAGTGCAATGTATTCAGCACTGGTTGACAATATGGAGTCAAACCCCTAGAACAAATAAATCTAGTAAATTATTTTTTATTCTAACTCGATACATGCACAGATACTGCAAACATTGGCAATTGTTTTACTCTATGTGCAATTTGAACATGTTAGCCATACAAAGGTAGAACTCTTGTATCAGCACCAGTATTTGCAAGTATTATTAGTTCTGAATGGTAAAAACTAGAAAAGCTTGCATTATTTTAAAAATTATTAAAAATAAATGAATTGTCTAGCTGCAATGGTAGCTATTAAGATGGAAGAGTTTACAACAGAACCTCTCTAGAAGCTGAGAAATATCACAACAATGACAATAAAACAAAATTAAAATATGGGCCTCAGTTTTATAGCTGCATGAAGCCCAATTCTGCTGATCATCTGGATGAGCTTTACCAGTGCCTCCAGGTAAGCAACCAGGGCAGCTGTACCCTTTTTGTTTTTAGCATGTTGAGGTACAATAGACAAATAAAAATTGTATATATTTATGGTGTATAATGTGATGTTTTGCTATATGTATACATTATGGAAGGATTACCAAAATCAAACTAATTAAGATATCTATTACCCCACATAGCTATCTTTGTATGTGTACAGTGAGAACATTTATTCTACTCTTATAGTAATTTTTAAATGTACATCATTATTAACTATAGTCATCATGCTGTACATTAAATCTCCAGAACTTATTCAGTTGACTTAACTTTTGTACTTTTTGACCAACATCCCCCATTTCCATCTCCCACTCCCAGCTGCTGGCAACCACCATCTACTCTTTGCTTCCATGAGTTCAACTTCTTTTTTATTCTACATATTAATTATTTGTCTTCTGTGCCTGGCTTATTTCACTTAGCATAATGTCTTCTGAGTTCATTCATGGTGTCACAAATGAGAGAATTTCCTTCTTTTTTAAAGCTGAATAATATACCATTATGTACATATACCACACTTTATGTATTTATCCATCAATAAACACTTAGGTTTATTCCATATCTCGGATATTGTGAATGGTGTTGCAATGAATATGGAAGTGCAAATATCTCTTTAACATACCAATTTCATTTCCTTTGGACATACAGCAATCGCAGTAGTGGGACTGCTGGTTCATATGGCAGTTCTATTTTCAATTTTTTGAAGAAACTCTAAGATGGCTATCCTAATTTATATTCCCATCAATAGTGGTCAAGAGTTTCCTTTTCTTCATATCCTCACCAATACTTGTTATCTTTCATCTGTTTTTTATTTCCATTTCATCTGTTTTATAGGAACCACTCTAACAGGTGTGAGGTGGTATCTCATTGTGCTTTTAATTTGCATTTCCCTGATGATTGGTGATACTGAGCACCTTTTCATATACCTTTTGGCCATTTGATTGTCTTCTTTTGAAAAATGTCCATTCAGGTCATTGTCATTTTTAAAAATTGAGTCATTTACTTTATTTAATCTTAGTTTTTACTGTTGAATTGTTTAAGTTACTTATATATTTTGGATATTAACCCCTTATCAGATGTGTGGGTTGTAAATATTTTCTCCCAGCTGCTACCCTGGTTTCAATCTTGTCAGACACTGAGTAGAGAACCAACTGAGACTGCCTTGAATTATGATCTAAAGAACTATGAGATAATAAATGAATGCTATTTTTAAGCCTCTAATTTGTAGTAATATTTTTGGTAGAAATAAAAAGCTAAAACAAGATACTCCATAATTTAGCAAGTATTATTGAAGTGGGTGATAATCTTTATATTGCAATCATAAAAATTTATCACTAAGCATTTACAATTTGATCGAATATTTGAATTTTATTTTCTATCAAAAGAAGTTTTACACAAAAAAGTTCATGAGTCTGAAATACATTTTTTTATCAAAATATGATTTAAGTTTAGATATAATTTAACAGGAGAACTTACAGAATCTGGCTGCTGGGTAAAATTTGACAATCAATTTTGAAAATACAGCATTACTTTCTTTATGTTAGAAAAAAATTAATATTCTAAAATTATTAAAACTTTTATTTTATTCCTTTAACCACACTTATGTGAGATTATAAATAGATCATTTTGTACTATGCATATTATTAAACCAAAACATAAAAGCAGTGGAGAGATACATTAGATCATACTAAGAATACTGTTAAAATTCAACCCAAATTAGATATAATTAAAAAGTATCAAAATGTCATTTGTCACATTAAAAATTTTGATATTGATATACTCATTGTGTGTTCCAAGTGTGGATATAGGTTGTTTGTTTAAAGACAGTTTTTTTAAGAGCAGTTTTAGATTCACAGCAAATTGAGAGGTAAGTACAGAAATTTCCCACACACCTACTACTCCCAACATGCACAGCCTTTTCTATTATCAGTATCCCCCACCAGAAGGTAGGTACATTGTAACAACTGATGAACCAACATCAACACATCATAATTATCCAAAGTCCGTAGTTTGCATTAGGTCCCACTCCTGATGTTATACATTCTATGGGTTCAGATAAAAATATAATGGCATGTATGCATCATCATGATATTATAAGGTATTTTCACTGCCCTAAAAACTGTCTAGGCCCTGCCTCGTCATTCTCCCCAAACCCTATTCCCATCAACTACTGAATTTTTTAATCTCTTTTTTAAAATTTTAGATTCAGGGAATACTTATGCATATTTGTTACATGGACATATTGTGTAGTGGTGTGGATTGGGTCTCATGTGGTCTGTTCCCCAGATAGTGAACATTATGCCCAGTAGGTAATTTCTGACCCATAACTCCCCACCCCCCTCCATCCTTATTGGTGTCCCCAGTGTCTGTTACTTTAATCTTTGTGACTACATATAGGTGAGAACATGTGGTGTTTGGTTTTCTGCTTCTGAGTCAGTTTACTTAGGATGATGATCTCAATAGTCTCTATAGTTTTGCCTTTTCCAGAACATCATATAGCTGAAATTATACAGTATGTAGCCTTTTCGAATTGGCCTATTTCATCAAGAAATATGCATTTAAGATTCCTTCTTGTCTTTTCATGACTTGATAGCACATTTTCCTTTTAGCGATGAATAATATTCTACGTATGCATGTATCACCATTTATTTATCCATTTATATTACTATATAAAGGACATATTGACTGCATCCAAGTTTTAGAAATTATAAATAAAGTTGCTATAAACATTTGAGTGCAGGTTTTCCTGGGGACTTAGTTTTTCAGTTTATTTGGGTAAATAACAAAGAGTGGTAAGAGTATGTTTAGTTTTGTAAGAAATCACCAAATTGTCTTCCAAAGTAGCCATACCCATTTTTGTTTCATTTTTACCAGCAATAAATGAGAGAGCTCCTGTTGTTTTACATCCTCGCCATTATTTGATGTCATCAGTGTTCTGGTTTTTGAATATTCTAATAGGTGTGTAGTGGTATCTCATTATTGTTTCAATTTGCATTTCCCTGATGGCATATGATATGGAGTATCTTTTCATACACTTATTTGCCATCCATATATATTATCTTTGATGAGTTTCTGTTAAAGTCTTTGACTCATTTTTTAATCAAGTTGTTTGTTTTTTTATTGCTGAACTTAAAGAGTTATTTGCATATTTTGGGTAGCATCCTTTATCAGATGAGTATTTTGCAAATATTTTCTCCCATTCTGTGCTTGTTTTCTCATTTTTCTTGACAATGTCTTTTACAGAGCAGAAGTTTAAACTTTCATGAAGTTCAGTTTATCAATTATTTCATTGATTATGCCTTTGCTGTCATATCTAAAAGATAATCACCATATTCAAGGTCATCTAGATTTTCTCCTGCATGTAGATTTTTAATATGTGAAATTACTATTTCATTAATACCTTTGTTCTGCTATGATTAAAAAATGAAAAAATGTTATGAGCATATTATTACTCTCCATATTAATTAGTTATATATGTACTTTCACCAAATATGTACAGTTTTTGTAATTGTTCAACTTTCCATGTGTTACACTTGTCTTGATTATATTGCTCAAATGCAGTTTTATATCTGTTGAATCTGATAATTTAGGTTTGCATTTTGGATGTCCTTTTTTTAATTTTTGTAATAATTAACTGTCATTGTAATTCTTCCATGAAATTTGGAAATTTTAAAATTGGTTACCTCTCCACAGAAAGTGGAAAAGCACTATTAAAAAGTATTCTGTACCTCACCTGTTTTCCCCCACCCTAACTCCAGACCTATTAAATTTAGTCCATGGAGTTGTCCAAGAATGTGTTTGTCTTGTTTTGTTTTGAGCGCCCCTAAGGAGTTTAGCATGCAGCCTGAGTAGGATAAAGTAATCGAGGAGCAAAATCAGAGCTTTCATATAAAATGGAAAAATGTAGGGTTTGCAGAGAAGCAGAAAATATCATTTTTTCTTGATCTTTTCTATTTTGTTCTTTAGCTTTTGTCAAGTTCAGTTCTTTACTCTAGCAAAACATTTTTCCCATTATTGAGACAAATAATATTCCAAAGCAGAAAACCCTTCTCTAAAAAGAAGCTACCTTCAATTTTTAAAAAATTACCACTTTGTTGCTCAGGCTGGAGTGCAGTGGTACTCGCGGTTCACCATAGCTTCAAACTCCTAGACTTAGGCAATCCCTCCGCTGCAGCCTCCCAAGTACCTGAGACTACAGGCATGCACGCCTAGCAATTTTCTTTTTTTTTTGGTAGAGACAAAATCTCATTATGTTGCCTAGGCTGGTCTCCTGGGCTCAAGCAATCCTCCCACTTCAGCCTCCCAAAGTGCTAGGATTGCAGGCATGAGTCACCATGCCTGCCTGATATGTCTTTTTAGTATTTTCTTTCTTTTTTGGAAAAAATATATATGAAACAATAATTAGTATTAGAAGCATGTGTGTTAAAATAACTGCACCGAAATTAAGATATTTCTCATATTTGGAGGAGTTTTGAAAGGTCATAAGATTTAGGGAAGGGAAGGAAAGAAAACAATTATCTAAGGAGCCTTCCAAAATAACCCACCTGATTTGAGTTTCCTTAAAAAAGAAAAGGGAGAATAGGAGTAGGGTAATGGTATTGCAAAGAGAAAGCAAGAAGTAAAAAATTAAAGAAAGGAGGAAGAGGAAAAGCCAAAGGAAAGTGGGAATTGTTTCAAACTATACAGGACACATCACCACTAGGATTATATGGCAATAACATCTTAGACACTCTAAGAGCTTCAAGAGAAGAGTTTCGGGGGATGGAAGAGTGCTATAATTCTTCATAGCCTCATTGATTGAAAACCACTTTCATATGACAATTTCTCAGGCAGCAATGGTAACCCTAAAAAACTGGAAATTTGGCCAAGGGGTAGCACCCTCAATGATGCCTGCAAGGACTAACTGAGGACCAGGGAGCAATGTAAACATGTACATTTTTACTTTCGATAGCATTCCTTTCCAGGAGAAGCAACAGGGATGTGGACTAAAAGGCTAAATACTTGGTTTCTATACCCGTCCTCAAATTCCCTACTTCTTGAAGTTTCAGTTTCTAAGAGATTTAGAAGTAAAATGGAAGATATGAAAGGTTGAGAACCATTTACTAGAAGAGATTAGGGAAAAAAGATTACAGTTTCAAGTTTTAGTAGAGTTATACATAATAATAGAACTATAGTCACAAATACTAATCAGTTGTGGAGGAAAAACACTTAGCTTCTAATATACTATTTGATTTTTAAAAATTCTTGAATGATGTATTAAAATCTACTGAAGGGATAATTCATACCATTTTTTTTTTCTCCTCAGAACAGTAAAATGCACACAGCATGTTGACTTGGGAATTGGCCAGAAAGGAGCAGATAGTGGCATATTTCATGGTCTTTAATGACATACAGACCATCTTACAACAGAAATAAGAAACAGAAATAGGAAATTAAAATGAGGTCAAAATGTTTTTACTTCTTCTGCTATCAAGTATAAGACACATATCTTTTACTCTGCTGGAAAATCACAACAATTAAATGTAAAGAGACTAGACCGGACTTGTTAAATCAGATTATTTCACTTTTACATTACTGTCAAGAAATAGCCATCATTTTTCCTAAATCAGAAAAAAGATGATGTAAAAGTAACAATGAGCTTTATATAAATTGAAATTATCTTTAAAATTTAAATATTTTTTTATTATCTATAGTGCCGAAAACACAGAGTACTTACTGAATTTGTGGATAGGAATGGAAATAAAACCTTACATGAATAAAATCAATCTTAAAGATAGGTTGTTCTCCTGTTAAAATAAAGTCTTCCCCAAATAGTAAAATAAAAAATTAAAACAACAAAACTATTGTTTTTATTTATTTATTTATTTATAAGGGAGAAAGTAGGATTTATTGAGAGGACAGAAAAACTCCCACAGTGGGAGGGAACCCGAAAGAGTTGCCCCTACAAACAATTATTTTTGACACCAACTATTTTTAAATCCCAGTTTTCTGCTTGCTCTAATATTCTTAGCCCACAAAGCTATTCAGAACAGTTCACAGTAACCACCACATTTTCTCTACTATCTTCCGGAAATGGTTTCCAATAATTTAAATAGATTCCAAAGATTTACCTTGCATATTTATCTGAAGTGGACAAAAAGACAGCATGCTTTTAGGTTTTACTTACATCAGATATGAATTTCATATTAAATGACATTTACTCTTAAATCTATTATAATGCAGAAAAATATGAAATTTGGAATCTGGTTTCTGCTGTTCCCCAGCCTTGAGATAATCTTCCCAAGGCTGGCAGTATCTCCTGGTGGACAAATCCACTTATAGCTTTTCAGTACTGACCTTACCTGATCCCTCCATAGTAGCTAACCCTGCCAGCCACCACTTCTAAAAATAAGTGCCTTTTTTTTCATTTATCATGATGCTTCTCTGGCTTTTCCCCCTCTTGCACTCCTGTGTGGTATGAGGGCCAAGTGTGTAATGCTTGAATCTGCCCCCTATGAATCTGGGCTTAATTTAGTGATTCGGTTGATTAACAAAATATTGCAATAGTGACACTCTTGGACTCAAGAGGCCAGACCATAAAAAAAAAGCCTTCCAGTTTCCTCCTCGGTCTTGTGACATTCTCTCAAAATCCAGCCACCATGCTGTGAAAAGGCAATGTCACATGGAGAGCCATAAGCAGGGACTCAGGTTGGTATCTCTAGCCAAGTGCCCAGATGGGTATCCAGGTGACAGAAAGAAGAAACTGCCAGCCATGTGAGTGAGCCATTGTAGATATGTGACCCACTCAAGCCTTCAGATAACTAAAACCTCAGCTACTATCTAACTGAAACCAGAGGAAAGACCCCGGATGAGAATTCTCCAGTCAGGAGCATGGTCAACTCCAGAACCATGAGGGTTGGTAAAAAAAAGAAAAAAAAATTAAGCCACTAAGTTTTAGGTTGGTTTGTTATAGTAATAGATAATTAGAATTTTATTTAATTTTATAATGAACATTTGTACATTTCATTATATGCAATTTTTATCTCAATAAAAATAAGATTATAGGAGAAAATACTGTATTTGAATTACGTTTAGTGAAATATAACAGAAAGAAAAATAGCCAGGGCTCAAATAAGACAGAACTGTGTTTCTCTCTTATGGATAAAAATTAAAAAGAATAAGGAAATTCAAAAGGAGACAAGTCAGGTTTCATTTGGCAGCTTCACAGTCATGAGACCAAGACTATGTCTAAATCTTCCTTTCAGGGTCATTGTTAGGCCTCACCTTACTTGAAGTTGTTCACAGACATGTGTGGCATCAAATTATTTGGGAGGCACTATTGGTCACTATATGCTATTTGTTCCCATCCTCAAAGGAGCTCTGTTAATCAAATTTCCTTTTCTCCCTTCTGTTCTCCCAGGTCAGGATGCCATTGTCTTTGTCCTCGATTAATACAATAAGTTCTTATTTTCCAGTCTCCTGACCTCTCTTCCTCTCTCTCTCTCTCTTTTTTTTTTTTTTGAGTCGAAGTCTCACTCTGTCGCCCAGACTGGAGTGCAGTGTCCGCTCCCGGCCACTGCAGCCTCGACCTGCTGGGCTCCGGCGATCCTTCCGCCTCAGCCTTCCAAGAAGAACATCATTTTTAAAAAATTAGGCATTGGTTAATTTCCTCCTCAAAAGGTAATGGCACTGACTCTAAATGACTTAGTCCAGACATATTGTTGGTATTTAAAGGAAGAGAGG